>JBAMBL010000417.1:0-30148 GCA_037043405.1 Drosophila subquinaria | reverse complement strand
GTATTTGCCAATACTATCCCTTATTTTTACGTGAATACTATTATATTCTCTATATATACCTTTATTCCTATTTGTATTCTCCTATATTCTCCATATTTTCCTTTATTCTTCTGTATTCTTACCTGTATTCACATATATTATCATATATTTATCTATATTCTTACCTGTATTCTCCTAACTTCTCTATATTTACCTATATTCTTCTGTATTCTTACCTGTATTTACCTGTATTATCCTTTATTCATCTTTATTCTTACCTGTATTCTCCTAAATTCTCTATATTTACCTTTATTCTTCTGTATTCTTACCTGTATTCAAACGTATATATCCTTTATTCATCTATATTCTTACCTGTATTCTCCTAAATTCTCTATATTAACCTCTATTCTTCTGTATTCTTACCTGTATTTGCCAATACTATCCCTTATTTTTACGTGAATACTATTATATTCTCTAAATATACCTTTATTCCTATTTGTATTCTCCTATTTTCTCCATATTTACCTTAATTCTTCTGTATTCTTGCCTGTATTCACCTATATTATCCTTTATTCATCTATATTCTTACCTGTATTATCCTAAATTCTCTATATTAATCTTTATTCTTCTTTATTATTACCAGAATTCTCCTATATTCTCTATATTTACCTTTATTCTTCTGTATTCTTACCTGTATTCTCCTAAATTCTCCATATTTACCTTTATTCTTCTGTATTCTTGCCTGTATTCACCTATATTATCCTTTATTCATCTATATTCTTACCTGTATTCTCCTAAATTCTCTTTATTTACCTCTATTCTTCTGTATTCTTACCTGTATTTGCCAATACTATCCCTTATTTTTACGTGAATACTATTATATTCTCTAAATATACCTTTATTCCTATTTGTATTCTCCTATTTTCTCCATATTTACCTTTATTCTTCTGTATTCTTACCTGTATTCACCTATATTATCCTTCAGTCTTCTTTATTATTACCAGAATTCTCCTATATTCTCTATATTTACCTTTATTCTTCTGTATTCTTACCTGTATTCTCCTAAATTCTCCATATTTACCTTTATTCTTCTGTATTCTTGAATGTATTCACCTATATTATCCTTTATTCATCTATATTCTTACCTGTATTCTCCTAAATTCTCTATATTTACCTTTATTCTTCTGTATTCTTACCTGTATTCAAATATATTATCCTTTATTCTTCTATATTCTTACCTGTATTATCCTAAATTCTCTATATTAACCTTTATTCTTCTTTATTATTACCAGAATTCTCCTATATTCTCCATATTTACCTTTATTCTTCTGTATTCTTGCCTGTATTCACCTGTATTCACCTATATTATCCTTTATTCATCTATATTCTTACCTGTATTCTCCTATATTCTCCATATTTTCCTTTATTCTTCTGTATTCTTACCTGTATTCTCATAAATTTAACATATTTACCTTTATTATTCTGTATTCTTACCTGTATTTACCTGTATTATCCTTTATTCATCTTTATTCTTACCTGTATTCTCCTAAAATCTCCATATTTACCTTTATTCTTCTGTATTCTTACCTGTATTCTCATAAATTCAACATATTTACCTTTATTATTCTGTATTCTTACCTGTATTCACCTATATTATCCTTTATTCATCTTTATTCTTACCTGTATTCTCCTAAATTCTCTATATTTACCTTTATTCTTCTGTATTCTTACCTGTATTCTCCTGAATTCCCATATTTACCTTTATTATTCTGTATTCTTACCTGTATTACCTGTATTATCCTTTATTCATCTTTATTCTTACCTGTATTCTCCTAAAATCTCCATATTTACCTTTATTCTTCTGTATTCTTACCTGTATTCTCATAAATTCAACATATTTACCTTTATTATTCTGTATTCTTACCTGTATTCACCTATATTATCCTTTATTCATCTATATTCTTACCTGTATTCTCCTAAATTCTCTATATTTACCTGTATTCTTCTGTATTCTTACCTGTATTCACCTATATTATCCTTTATTCATCTATATTCTTACCTGCATTCTCCTAAATTCTCTATATTAACATCTATTCTTCTGTATTCTTACCTGTATTTGCCAATACTATCCCTTATTTTTACGTGAATACTATTATATTCTCTATATATACCTTTATTCCTATTTGTATTCTCCTATATTCTCCATATTTTCCTTTATTCTTCTGTATTCTTACCTGTATTCACATATATTATCCTTTATTCATCTTAATTCTTACCTGTATTCTCCTATATTCTCTATATTTTCCTTAATTCTTTTGTATTTTTACCTGTATTTACCTATATTATCCTTAATTTTCAATATTCTTACCTGTATTTGCCTATTTTATCTATATTTACCTTTATTCTTCTGTATTCTTGCCTGTATTTGCCAATATTATCTCTTATTCTTACCTGAATACTATTATATTATCTATATATACCTTTTTCTTCCTTATTCTTACCTGTATTCTCCTAAATTCTCTATATTAACCTCTATTCTTCTGTATTCTTACCTGTATTTGCCAATACTATCCCTTATTTTTACGTGAAAACTATTATATTCTCTATATATACCTTTATTCCTATTTGTATTCTCCTATATTCTCCATATTTTCCTTTATTCTTCTGTATTCTTACCTGTATTCACATATATTATCCTTTATTCATCTTAATTCTTACCTGTATTCTCCTATATTCTCTATATTTTCCTTAATTCTTTTGTATTTTTACCTGTATTTACCTATATTATCCTTATTTTTCAATATTCTTACCTGTATTTGCCTATTTTATCTATATTTACCTTTATTCTCTCTGTATTCTTACCTGAATACTATTATATTCTCTATATATACCTTTTTTTTTCCTTATTCTTACCTGTATTCTCCTAAATTCTCCATTATTTATTTATATACAGTTAACTTATAATATTAAATTACAACAATTAACTTAATTATAGAGTACTGGCTGCTGAGGCCTTCGACTCTTTAGTTATTTCTAGATTTTATTTATAATATTTGTTTGTTTAAGGAACTTTAGAATAATTGTAACATTTTTTGGTGTGGGTTGGGATAACAATTGTATGGGGTCTTTGTTTTTAAATATTTGGGCGTAAGATGTTTTGAGGGATGGACATTCTATTAGGATATGGGCAATTGATACAAATGTGCTTCTGCAGAATGGACAAGTATTGTCTAATGATGGGTCTAGGTAGTGTTGGTGTGTCAGCTTGGTATGGCCAAGTCTGAGCCTTGTAAGTTTAATTTGGTCGTATCTTGACATATTGTTGCTAGGATCTAAGATTGGGGTGTTGGTCATATTTGGATGAGTAGATTGATACCAATTGGATGTGATGTGTAGAGTGTTTTTAGTTTCTGTACAGAGAGTGTTTTTTAGATATTTTTTGATGTCTTGGAAGTTGTAATTTGGAGTCAGGATGAGAGGAAGTTTAGTTGCATTTTTCGCGGCGAGGTCAGCTAATTCATTACCCCTGATGCCTATATGGCCGGGAATCCAAATGATTTTGAATTTTGGGTGGTGTTTGGTGAGGATGTTTCGGATGATGGATGGGTAGTAGTCGGAGTTGTTGGTATTTTTTATTGCGTCTATAGTTGAGAGGGAATCAGTATATATTGCGTATTTGCCGGGTTTGTTTTTGAAAATATTGAGGGCTTCCGTTATTGCAATGGCTTCAGCTGAGAAAACTGTTGAGAAGAAGGGTATTATACCTGTTTTAATTATGTTGTGTTCGCTGGTTATTGCATACGCTGTAATGTCGTTTATTTGTGAGCCATCTGTGAAGATGCCTTTGTATTTTTTGTTGCTGTCGAGGATTTCTTGGAACAGTTTTCTGTATATGAGAGGTTGGGTTGAGGTTTTCGGGTAATCTCTGAGGGAGGAGTCGATTGAAAGGGTGTGTAAGTGCCATGGGGGAGTGTGCATTATAGGGTTTCGGGGATAGTGTGTGTGCGGAATGCCGAGATTTCTTGCAGTGCTGATGATTCTATCTATTGTTGATTTGTGTTTTAATTTCTTTCGAGTTTTGTAGTTTTTAATTATGTTTAAGATTGGTGAGTTGTGTGAATTTATAATTGTTTTGCAGAGTTTAGCTGTCGCGATTTGGTTTCTTATGTATATGGGGGGTATTTGTGTCTCATATAGCATGTTATTGACTGGGGTGGTTCTGAAAGCACCGAGTGCTAGTCTTATTGCGGAGTTGGTAATAGAGTTGAGGGGTCGGGTGGTAGACTGGGGTGCTGAGCCAAACAGAGGGAGGCAGTAATCGATTTTTGAAATTATTATTGCATTGGTGACGTTGATTAGAGAAGAGGTGTGGCAGTTGAATTTAGGGCTGGAAAGACATTTTATAATGTTAAGTTTTTTATCAAGAGATGTTTTTAGGGATTTTACGTGGGAGTTCCAGTTGTATCTGTTGTTAAATAGGATACCAAGGAGTTTCATGCAGTTAACGTTTGTTAGCTGGAGGTTGCCAGTACGGACGTTACAAGAGCAGTTGTGTTTGCGACAGATATGAAGGTGTTTGCATTTTGTTGTGGATAGCTGGGCTCCTGAGTATTCGCACCATTCAGATATTTGGGAAAACAGTAGTGTTAGATCGATGTCTTGGTTTTTAGAGCTTGGGATTTTAAGGATTAGGTTGTAGTCATCTGCATAAGCGCTAACTTGAATATTTTTGTGCAAGGATATGATAGACGTCAGCTTGTTGTAAGCGATGATAAAGAGAATGACGGAGAGGGGGGAGCCTTGTGGAATGCCATTGCTTAATGGTTGCGCTGTTGAGTAATTAAGACCTATTTTGGCTATAATTTTTCTGTTGATCATAAAGTTTTTAACGTAGCTGTATATTTTGGGTCCGACCTGCCATATTTTTAGTTGTTCGAGTATGGTGTGTAATCCTATTTTAAAAGCTTTCGAGTCAATATGAGCTTGATCTGGATCCAGAAGAAGACTATCTATAGTTGATTTGCCTTTCTTGAAACCCACTTGACTGTTGTGTAAGAGTTTGTTGTTAATAACGAACCACCACAGTCTTCTAGCAATTATTTTGTCCAATACTTTAGATAGGCAGGGGTTTAGCGATATAGGTCGGTATGAGTTTACTTCAGTCTTAGGGGATGGATGGTTTGAGAATTGGGATTATAATGCTAGTCTTGTATACTTGTGGAATATAGTTGTTAAGGATAGAGTTTTGTAGATGTATTATGCGAGTCTTTGTGCTGTTGTCTATGTTTTTTATCATTGCATAATTGATTCTATCTAGCCCTGGTGTTTTGCCAGTTAGGGAATATGTATATTGCTGCATTAAATTCAAGCGTTGAGATGTCGTTTTCGATAGCTTAGGCTTTTTTATTGTAGGTTTCGGTGGGATTTGCTCTCTTGCTGCTTGTTTAGCGTAGGTACAGGGTGCAGGGAAATTGCTATAATTTGATGCGTCTGACCAATTTTTGCAGAGAATGTTTGCGATTTCGGATCTATCGGTTGAGTATTGGGATGATATTGGGCTGTATATGCAGTGGATGCTCTTAGACGGGCTTAGGTCACAAAAGCGTCGAATGTTGTGCCATATTTTTTGTGCAGGAGCTTGTGGATTTATTTGTGAGGTGATTGTGTTAGTACTTGCTTTTTTGGCTATTTTTAATGTGCGTCGGAATAAGGCGTTGTCTCGTTTGTATTTAATTATGTTTTCTGTGTTAATGTTCTTTTTTAGTCTTCTCCATGACAATACCTCATTTTTTCGAAGCAGATTAAGTTGATTGTTCCACCATGGAACGTTTTTTGAGTGTTTGTGTGAGGATGATTGGGGGATTGCAAAGTGAGCTGCGGTGCGTATGATTTTCTGTATGTTGGCTGTTTCTTTATTTATAATCTTACTGACTACTATTTCTCCCGTTAATTGCTGTGTGTGCTTTGAGAATAGAGTCCAGTCTGCTTTGTCGTTCATAAACCGTGGTATGAACTTTGGCTTGCTCGTAGAGTTAACTAAAAATAGTTTTGTAGTGATGGGAGCATGATCGCTGCCGTGGAAGTCTTCTTAAACTTCCCAGCTGCTGCCTGGCAATAATTCGGGGGAGCAGAGGGTGAGGTCGAGGTGAGTAAGAGTGTTGTGTGTGCTGAAGTGTGTTGGGGTCCCGTCGTTGAGAAGGATGAGGTTGGAAGAGGTTATGAATTTGGCTAACGTTTTGCCTCATTTGTTATCAGTTATTGAGCCCTACATTTGGTGCCAGCTGTTGAAGTCTCCGGTTCTTATTTTTGGCTTATTTGGGTTTGTTAGGAAAGGTTCCAGATGGGAGGTGTTTAACGTTTTTGAGGGGGTAAGTAGGATAAAATGACGGTGAAAGGGATTTTTCATTGGATTTCAACTTCGACAGAGTCAAAAACTTGGTTAAGGGGCACTTCTCTGTGCTCTAAACTGTTATGAATTAGGAGTGTCACGCCTCCGGCGGATGCCGTGCACGAGTTTTTGCTGTAGCTAGAGTAGTTTATTGGGAAAGGTTTTTTGAAATTTTGTGGAAGTGAGTTTCCTGAAGGCTTAAGATTTGTGGGAACAATTTTTTAATTAGTAACTGTAACTGATCATAGTTGTTAAGATTGCCGTGGCAGTTCCATTGTACTATGGTTATCATTATTTAAATGGTGAGAAGGTATGTTTTTCCTTTGGCTTTTAAGGAATCAGTGAGATCAGTTATGATGCATTTTTGGACGCGACATGCAGGGGGCCGGGGAGCGTCTCCAATGCACGTGAAAGCTAATAAAGTAGCCCTCATGCACATCGGAGAGCCGTGCCCAGCCCTCTGCTGTGTGCTTATATCATCAAGTGTTATACTGAATCGTCTTCTATGATCATTTCGGATTCGTCATCTAGAGTTACAGGATTGTGTAAAGTGTTGTTGCTGTTTTTTTGTTTTTTCAAGTTTTTGGATTTAAGTGGGGTTGTTAATATTGAATTGTTATTGCTTTTGTGGAATATTCTTAGCTTAGTTTCATTAATTAATTGTGATTTAAGTTGAGATAAAGTAGATGTATCTGTTTTTGTTGACGTTGAGAGGCTTGAGCTGGAGTCTTCGTATTGTAACAGTTTCTTGGTGGTGTTTGATGGGTTCCGATGCTGCTCGTGACTTGGATGTTGATGTTGTTGTGTTGTCAGTTTAGTAGTTGATGCGTAAGTTGCTTGTGGGAGTTTGTGTCTTTCGTTGTATAGCTAGTGGGCTTCTTTTAATGATGTCTTTTCGACGGTACGTATGGCTTGTATTTCTTTACCACAAAAAAACCTCTTTACGAGGTAAAAGTCTAGTGACGAAAACATTTTCATGCCCCAAAATTTCTGATATCCAATTTTGTGACGAATAATATTAAGTTTTACACATAAATTATTTTAAACAAATTCACTTACACCTGTTTATCTCACGAACCAGGTGAGTTTCCAAAAGTCTTAGTATGCACATTTGTAAGTTAAGTTAATACCTTTCGATCGGTATATAACTCGACCTGATCGGACAGTCATAGCAAATTTTCCATTCTTCCTGTGTATATATGCTAGTCGCCTTCGCACCCTTCGTGCTGCTTTCGTCACTAGCGCGGACTGCCGTCCGCAGTGATTTTTAATGAAGGTAGGGCAGTTGCGATCGAAAATGCTGTGATCGTAGGTCTGCAATTTGTTTTCTTTACAGTTTATTAGGGATGGCACGATTAATCATATGATACACAATAATCGATTATTTTGCTTCCATTGGCGATTTAATTGTATCGTAAAATGTGTTGCGATTAATTGAAACACTAATCGATTATTCGATCAAATAATCGCGTCGTTGCCAAAATTTGTTCAGGGAAACACACATGGAGATTTTATTCCAAAAAAAAACTAGCAAAAATATATTTGAACATTTTTTTTTTGCAGTCACTCTTAGAATTGTTTGACAAAATTTTCTGCATCAAATATTTTTTGTGAAAAATCGAGGAAAAAAGTTGAAAAAGTTGACTTTTACATAAATTTGAAATTTTCGAAGAGTACTTAATGGATTAAAGAAAGTTTTGTGTTATTCAAACGGAATTTAAATGACCA
This sequence comes from Drosophila subquinaria, assembly GCA_037043405.1. Lineage (NCBI taxonomy): Eukaryota > Metazoa > Arthropoda > Insecta > Diptera > Drosophilidae > Drosophila > Drosophila subquinaria. Next base: position 22,053 of record JBAMBL010000417.1, on the reverse strand, counting down.
TTCCATTGATGAAAATATGTTAACGATAACGGCTCAAATAAGCCTTAAATGTCAAAATTTGACCTGCATACTTTAAGGCTGTGAGCCACTGTATTTATCTGGGGTGCCACAGAAATTGGTTCGCTTGAATTTTACTTAAATTTCATAAAAATTTTTATACAACTTTAAGTGAAATTCAAGCGAAACGATCTCTGTGGCACCCCAGTATATTTTTTGGGCATTTTATTATTGTTCTTCTTATTTTTTATTGCTTTACAATGGCATTGCATTACACAATATTTTAAAAAACTATAAAAAAAATTAATCATTTGATTAATCGATTATTTTTATTTTTCGTCGATTAATTGCAATTTATAATCGCGTAGCTAAAATTAATCATATGATTCAATAATCGACTTTTAAATTTTTTTTGCCATCCCTACAGTTTATACATCTTTTGGTGTTATTGCATTTCTCATCTTCTGTGTTTTTGTGATTGACGATTCCGCAGTCTAGGCACATTTTTTCGCTTTCACAGTATTTGGTAGGGTGTCCAATTCGGCCACAGTAGCGGCATCAAATTGGTAGTGGTATATAAGGTCGTATGTTGACTTTTTGATAACCAATTTTAATGTCGGCTGGTAAGTTGATTGAGGCGAAAGTGAGTATTATTAAGCCGGTCTCTTGTAGTTTTTCTTGTTGTTTTTTTTAGTATTTTCTTTACTTCAATAACATTATCTGGTTTGAGTTCTTGGAGAATCACACTTTCTTCGCTTTCGCGAAGGTTGTTGCAGTATATAACACCTTTAGTTAAGTTACGTTTGTTGTGTTCTGAGACTTCTACATTTGTTTGGTTGTCTAGTGCAATTAATTGAATGAGTTTGATGGCTTGTGATAATGTTTTTGTTTTTATTTCGTACGTTTCGTTTGCTAAGAGTTTGCACTCTTCACCACCGCACAGGTTATCTATGGTTTTTTAGACCCCGTACTTTAAAAAATGTAAAGGGGTCTATTAACTTTGTCACAAAAAAAAATGTGCGTAGCAGGCAGAAGGAGGCGTGGCAGAGATAAAGTATATATATTCTTGATCAGCATCAACAGCCGAGTTGAAATAGCCATGTCCGTCTGTCCGTCTGTCCGTCTGTCTGTCTGTCCGTCTGTCTGTCTGTCCGTCTTTCCGTCTGTAAGAGCGCCTAGATCTCAGAGACTATATGAGCTAGAGACTCCAAACTTGGTATGTAGGTTCGTCTATATTGGGAGCAGATCGAGTTTGTTTTAGATTTTGGATCGGACCACTATATCATATAGCTCCCATAGGAACAATCAGTCGAAAATCAAGTCTTAGTATGAAAATCTTTTTTGTTGTTTGAGATAACTAGATTAAACTGACAGAATATGCATATGGGATGGACCCATACATACTGACCAAATTTGGTTAGAACCGAACTACTATATCATATAGATCCCATAGGAACAATCAGTTGAAAATCAAGTCTTAGTATGGAAAACTTTTTTGCTGTTTGAGATATTTCAACCAAACTAACAGAATATGTATAAAAGATGGTCCCATACATACTGACCAAATTTGATTGAAATCGGATTACTATATAATATAGCTGCCATAGGAACAATCAGTCGAAAATCAAGTCTTAGTATGAAAATCTTTTTTGTTGTTTGAGATAACTAAATTAAACTGACAGAATATGCATATGGGATGGACCCATACATACTGACCAAATTTGGTTGGAGCCGAACTACTATATCATATAGATCCCATAGGAACAATCAGTTGAAAATCAAGTCTTAGTATGGAAAACTGTTTTGCTGTTTGAGATATTTCAACCAAACTAACAGAATATGTATAAAAGATGGTCCCATACATACTGACAAAATTTGATTGAAATCGGATTACTATATCATATAGCTGCCATAGGAACGATCAGTCCAAATTAAGTCTTAGTATGAAAATCTTTTTGTTGTTTGAGATATCTTTATAATAAGTACGGGGTCTCCGACAGTCGAGTACCGCTCGACTGTAGCACCGCCGACTAGTTTTAATTTGGAAAGGTGAATAATTTGCAAGCGTTTTACTGTCATCAGTGCGTTTTATGATTAGGTATTTAGGTCCGATGCATAGATTATTTAGAGTTTTTGTTTTTTCTATTTTGAATAGTACAGTGTTAGACCTGCTGCGCAGGTCTGGTGGCTCCCGCATGGTACGGCTTTTTGTTGTTTTTTATTTTCGTTGTTGTTGTTTCTTTCCGTTAGATGGTTATCAGTTGTCTGTTTTATGTATAGATTTACACTGTGTTTTGTTTTTGTAAGTTTTTGGATTTACGTTTTGAGCTGTTCTTATTAGAAGTAAGACAAGATAAGCGTAGACACGCCTGTTCTGATTGACTGACTAATTCGAACTGATATTAAAACATTATTTAATACAATGACAAAGCCTAGAATCAATTGTAAACGACTTTTATAACAGGCAAGGTGTTGTAAGTGGTTGAGCAGCTGCCATACTGCGATCCACTGAAGCTTATCCTTTGCTTGATGATTCGATAAAAAATCAAACCAGATATATATATATATATATATTATTATATATTATGTGTGTGCATATATTATTGTATAATTTTATATGTATATATATATATAGTAACATATGTAATGCACATAGCCACTTAAATATTCTCGCACATATTCCCCCTATCAAGTAATAAGATATCAATAAGAATAACAAGCTGGTGAAAATAACAATTCAAGCGCTCCCACGATCGAAACAGTTAATATAAACATCCGCTAGAATTGCTATTCCCACCAAGGGTCAAATCTGCCGACGCGGCACAAATCCAGGCTGTTGCTTAGCACCCAAATATTCGTGTTCTCAATAAGAGCGATCCCTAAGATCTCTCTCTGTTTATATTAGAGCGCAAAGCTCATCTCCAAAAGCTCACAGCCGAGGTTTGTTAAGCGACGTCAAACTATTTTACAATTAGTCTTGAATTATTATCAAACTCCGATGTTCAACTCGCTTTAAGTTTTCTATTTTAATAAAGTTATATTTTTTTTAAATAAACTAAAGTCGGAACTCGTTATTGGCGCAGCCGGTAGGATATGTTAAGTGTTTTTAATCAACGATATTAAAAGACTACTAAGGATCGGAAAATCCAAAGTCAAGAATAAAAGTTGAACTGTAATAAACCAAAGTACATATCCGCCAAAGAACATACGTGCGTGTGCAAGTTACAAGAAAAGTGTTAACCACTAAAGGACAACTGAAGTCCTAGGCGAAACAAAATCAAGTGCTTGTGCATAAATAAACGTGACAAACTTTGTTAATTGTGCTTTGTGACCGCTAAAGGATAATTGTAATCCCAGGCCACAACAATACAAAGAAAACAAAAATACTAAAAGAAAAATAAATGAAGACACCAATCAACCAACATCAATCATGGCAACTCCACCAAGCCCAAGCCCAGCCCCATCAACTCCACCAATGGTTTTGTCAGAGCTTCTCTTGAAGCAAGCTCTTGGACAAATAAAACAGGTGCCGACTTTTGATGGAGAAACTGAAGAACTCACGGCGTTCGTGAGAAGAGTGGACTACATAATGCAGCTGTACCCCACTCAAGATCTGAGACAACACAACGTTCTATTCGGAGCTATTGAGCTACAAACTTCTGGAGCAGCACAGCGGGTCGCACAGTTGTCAGGAGCCACAAACTGGACACAACTGAGGAACGCGCTGATTGACGAATTCAAAACACAGACACCCTTCGAGGAACTGCTTCGTCGATTATATAATACAAATTATAACGGAAATATCCGTAAGTTTATAGAAGACCTTGAATTTAAATCTTTTGTAATTTCAAACAAATTAATGTTGGAAGGCATACCCACAAATACACTTTTATACACAAATGCAATGAACAACACAATCAAGGACGTTATAACAAGAAAGCTACCCGACCGAATTTTTATGACTCTGGCTAGGTAAGACATAACAACAATAACTAAATTAAAACAAGTAGCTCAGAGAGAAGGACTATACAAAATCAACTATACTGACCGTTCAAGGCCCAACACTTCAACTACGCCAAACAGTAGTGATGCTCGCAGGAATAGGGGAAACTCTCAAAATGTCTATCCTGTGGCAAGCCTACCAAACACAAATAATGCCAATCAAAACTTTCAAACCCCAAACCAAAGCAACCCACAGTTGCACAAAGAATTTCAACAAAATCTAAATCAGGGTAGATTTTAAAACCCAATGAACCAAACACTCCAAATCCGCCGCGAAAGTTCTAGTGGTCAATCCAAAATGGATACTGCCGAAAATTTTCTTCACGCAGCCTTGGACCAAGAAAAAAAGAAACCCTTTTTCGACTAATTATGAACAACATTCACCTTAAATGCGTAATCGACACAGGTTCCTCTATAAACCCAATGAAAAAGAACTTTTTGAATTTCCCAATTAAAACCTGTCATTTGGAAGTCCAAACGATAAAAGGAAATATTTGTTTAAACCAATGTATTTCCTTAGCCCCAAGTAAACTTTGTCCACAACACCAAAGATTTTACATACACGAATTTTCAGAAAATTACGATGTATTGTTAGGCAGGGAATATCTCGAAGCTTGCGAAGCAAATATAAATTATAAAGAGGAAACTGTTATTTTAAGCGATTACACATTTATCATGAGATACAATCATGAAGATATCTTAAAGGACAAGACCGCTGTCAATTGTGTTGATCCACTTTATATGGAGGATACCGAATTTGATTGCCTTGATCCGCCATTCACATCAGATCAACCGTTTTATTTCGCAATCGAAAACAAGTTAATAGAAAGAAACCAGTTCAGATTAGAACACCTCAATGAGGAAGAAAAATCAAAATTAACTATAATCCCTCATGAGTTTAGAGACATGCAGTATAACGAAAGTGAAAATTTGACTTTCACCAGTACTATCAAGCATGTCATTCAAACTAAACACGAAGATGCCATTTACAAGCGACCTTATAAGTACCCTCAAGCTTATGACGAAGAGGTCGAAATCCAAATGAAAGAAATGATAAAACAGGGAATCATACGAAAATCAAATTCTCCTTATTGCTCACCAATTTGGATTGTACCAAAGAGAAGTGACGCATCAGGAAAACAAAAGTTTAGGATAGTAATTGACTATCTAAACCTAAATGAAATTACAGTTGACGATAAATACCCAATACCAGTCATGGATGATATATTAGACATACTTAGAAAATGTCAATATTTCACTACCATTGACCTGGCGAAAGACTTTCATCAGATCCAAATGGATGCTGATTCAATCCCAAAGACTGCTTTTTCGACAAAAAATGGCCATTACGAGTACACTCGCATGCCATTTGGACTCAACAACGCTCCTGCAACTTTATCAACGTTGCATGAACAACCTTTTAGAAGATTTAATCTATAAGGATTGTTTAGTCTACATGGATGACATAATAGTGTATTCCACTTCATTGGAAGAACACATATTATCATTGAAAAGAGTTTAGTCTACATGGATGACATAATAGTGTATTCCACTTCATTGGAAGAACACATATTATCATTGAAAAGAGTTTTTAATAAACTCAGGGAAGCCAATTTAAAATTGCAGTTGGACAAATGTGAATTTTTGAAAAAAGAAACTGAGTTCCTCGGTCACATTGTCACAACTGAGGGTATAAAACTGTTTTAATAATAAAAAGTTGAAGTTTTGTTTGGTTATTTTAAGTTAACAATTTTTATTTCTGGTTGTGCTCGAGGCGAGGATATGGAAAGGAATGCTGAAATCAGTCCTATGTGTTTCAGTCATTCAGTTGTGTGTTACTGAGCCTACTTGTGTTTCGAATATATTTCAATACTCCCACTTTCGAAGCACAATCTTGATTAACCATTTGATGTTTTATTTTTCACTCCAATGAGACTTCTAAATTTTTCAAAACTTTCCCGTAACAACCCTTTTGTAAGAATGTCCGCTAACTGCTCATCCGTTGCTACATATTCGAGTTCAAAAAGCTTATCCTCAAATTTTTCTCTTATGAAATGATACTTCACGTCGATATGTTTAGTTCTCTTGTGGAACTCTGGATTTTTTATCAAACGAATAGCACTTTGGTTATCCATAAGAAGCTTCACCTTGGTTTGTCCTGCTAATTCGTCCATGAGCCTTTTGAGCCAAATGAGCTCTTTAACAGCATTTACTGCTGCAATATACTCCGACTCAGTTGTGGATAGCGCTACAGATTGTTGACGCTCTGAAAACCAGCTGATTGGTCCACCGTTGTAGAAAAATATATTCCCTGATGTTGATCTTCGCGTCACTGAATCTCCAGCATAATCGGCATCACTGTATGTAATTAAAGTATTTCCTTCTTGCTTCTCAAAGAAAATTCCATAATCCATTGTCCCTCGCAGATATCTCATAATCCTTTTTATAATACTGATGTGGACTTCCTTAGGATTTTCAATGAATCTGCTAGACATTCCCACAGCAAATCTAATGTCTGGTCTAGTTCCAATGGCCAGATACATTAGACTGCCAACAGCTTCTCTATAAGGGAAAACTTTATTTTCTGCCGAATCTCCAAAAATTGAAGCCATCTGGTTTCCATCTATTGGCGTTGAAACATATTTACAATCCATCATGTTGAATCTCGTCAATAATTTCCTTGTGTATACTTGCTGTGTTAAAATTATTCCAGTATTAGTTCTTTCAAATTCCATTCCTAAAAACGTGTTACTCTTCACGATTTTTATGTCGAATCTTTTCTTTAAATGTTCTATAACAGGCTTAATGTCTTGGTTTCGTCTTGCCACCAATAGCCCATCGTCCACATAGATTGCAAGTATGACCCTATAACCGTCATTTCCTCGAACAAAAATGCACGAGTCTCCTTTTGTTGCCTTGAAATCAAATTCCTTGATAAAATCTGTGAATACATGATTCCAACATCGCGAAGCCTGCTTTAACCCATACAAACTTTTGTTTAGTTTGCATATTCTTCCGGTACCATCATCAAATCCAACTGGCTGACTCATATACACTTCTTCTTCTAGTAAGCCATAGAGAAAAGCTGTCTTGACGTCAAACTGTACCATCTGCATTTCTTCTGATGCTGCTATAGAAAGAATGAGACGAATTGATGTATATTTCACTACAGAACTAAATGTCTCTTGGTAATCAATTCCATATTCTTGTGTAAATCCTCTCGCCACCAGTCTGGCCTTGTATCGATCCACACTTCCATCCGGAGAGTACTTTATCTTGAACACCCATTTATTGTCTACAAGCTTAGGCTGTTTTTCTTTATCTAAGCTTATAAGTGTCCAAACTCCATGTTGCATTAGTGAGTCATATTCCTCCTTCATCGCTAACTCCCACTGCTTTGAATCCACAGAATTAATGGCTTCCATGTAGTTATTTGGTTCTACTACATAAGTTGCACCAGCAATTAAGGCAGACGATTCTTGATTATTTGACTGCTCGTTGTTTTCACATCTTGCATTTGCACGACTTCCACGAGTACGTTTTTCAATAATGTTCTCCTTATTAACTGAACACCAACGATCATCCTCTTTTGAATCTTTTGCTTCCTCAGACGATTCTTGATTATTTGACTGCTCGTTGTTTTCACATCTTGCATTTGCACGACTTCCACGAGTACGTTTTTCAATAATGTTCTCCTTATTAACTGAACACCAACGATCATCCTCTTTTGAATCTTTTGCTTCCTCATCTTCCGAGTATGAATAAAAATCAGATTCTGTATTCTCGTGATCAGATTCTATGATCTCATCTTGATTTGGTTTCAAACTTCGAAATTCCATTTCTTTACCAACCTTTTCTTGTAAATTAATCTGATTCAATTCACAGAATCTCACGCTACACGCCAATTCTACTCTTCTTGTAATGGGATTCCATAATCGATATCCTTTCACATTTTCATCATATCCAACCAAAATACACTTTGTACTTTTAGCATCCAACTTCTGTCGTTTCTGTTTTGGAATATGAACGTATGCTTCTTCTCCAAAAGTCCGCAAGTGTCCCACTTTGGGTAATTTACCATGCCACACTTCATAAGGCGTTTTATTTTTAACACTATCGAATGTAAACGGCCGTATCCTAAAATTGAAGATCCATCTTCTTGAATCACTGCCTCAGCTACAGTCCATTTTCCCGTTAGCTACCATCGGCGTGTAAGGTACTGTCCTTTGATGTCTGTATTCCAGTATCGACTTGCACGCTCGAACGATCCATTATCGGTTCTAATAGATTTTTAGCTGATGCCCCTAAGACCTTTTGATTGCACTGAACACTACAACTTCGACTTGTCCAGCATGTATACCTTTCAAGCACGCAACAGCTCTAACTTGTACTTGAAACAAGATATCTCGCATTTGCACTTCTCCAAACGATGCTTCAACTTGCATTGGTCCACAAATAGATCATCACGTCAATGATCGCTTCTTAACATTTTACGTACATGGGTTAAATCTTGATGAAATCGCCTGTGCCAATCCTTCAGTGTCTTCTTACTCTCGACTGCTAAATTCGCACTGCTTCCTTTCGAGACAATAGCTTTGAATTTCATCTTAAAAAGATTTCCTTCGCGAACTCCAATTGCTGCAGTTCCTTTTTCATTTGTAAATTTACATCCATTTCTATCCGATGTAAGACTAAACCCTTTATCCATTACTCTGTTCCGAAATAAGTTCTATCCAGGTACATAAAGCACATTCAAAAGCTCCCGTTTTATCCAATCCTTACCATTGTAACACATGATGTCAATTACTCCGCATCCAAGCGCTTTTATTATCCCACCATTTGCTACCTTGATATCCTTCCTTGGATCAAAACACTTAAAGTCCTTAAATAACTCAATACGCCCGCTCATGTGATCCGTTGCACCAGTGTCCAATAGCCAATCATTTAGATTACCTTTTTCGTTTTGTGTGCAAACAAAAGCTTCATTACCTGAGCCTTTACGCGAGTTCAATTTATTTATTTCTGGACAATCACGCTTATAATGTCCAGCCTTGTGACATCCAAAACACTTGAAATTTCCATTTCCTTTTGTTCCTTTTGACGCCTTTTGCACGTTGGCTTTTGACTTATCCCATTTAACACCTTTAGAGTACCTTCCAGCTTGCTGTTTTGCAACCAGCGCTTCAGCTGTCTCCTCATTTCTTGTGATGAGCCTGTCTTCCTCAATCACAAGTCGTGCTCTTAGATTATCCATTGTCCGCTCAGCTTTATTCGTAGAATCCCAAGCACTTCCAAATCCTATATATTCCTCCGGTAATCCACTTATTACCTTGAATATAATTAGCTCTTTTGGCAGTTCTTCACCAAAACTCCCGAGCTTGTGCACCATTTCTTCTACGCGAGCAATGTACGTCGACATATTCTCTGACAACTCTTTTTTAGACGAGAAAAACTTCTGGTAAAAGACCAATTTCATGACTTCACTTTTCTGTCCAAACACATTTTCAAGTTTCATCCACATTTCCATAGCCGACATCGTTGTCTGAAAATGCTTAAGATGCTCATCACCTACCGATGTGCCAATAACCTTCTTGGCTTTCTTATCGGCTTTGATCCATTCCTTTCTTACACTCTCATTGGCTTCTGTATTTGCGGGCAATATCATTGAGCCTTTTACAACCTCCAGAACATCCATTGAATCTAATATCAACTCCATCTTGAACTTCCAAGCAGGAAACTGTTCAGCATCCACTAGCTTTTCGATTCTTGTATTGTTGTCCTCCATGTTGTAAATTCACCAAGCGAAAACAAAAATGAAATAAAATAAATCCAAAAGTTTTAAAATTTCAACAAAAATTAGACCAGCGTTAGACCTGGGCCCATAACCTGTTTTAATAATAAAAAGTTGAAGTTTTGTTTGGTTATTTTAAGTTAACAATTTTTATTTCTGGTTGTGCTCGAGGCGAGTATATGGAAAGGAATGCTGAAATCAGTCCTATGTGTTTCAGTCATTCAGTTGTGTGTTACTGAGCCTACTTGTGTTTCGAATATATTTCAATAAAAACCAAACCCAATTTAAGTCACTGCAATTACAAATTTCCCAATACCCAGAACAACGAAAGAAATCAAGTCATTTCTAGGACTCTGTGGTTATTATAGGAAATTTATACCAAACTTTGCCCAAATCGTAAAACCCATGACTTTAAAACTTAAGAAAAATGCAACAATTGACATAAATAACAAAGAATATATCTCAGCATTTGAAAAATTAAAAATACTTATTACATCTGATCCGATACTAATTTATCCAAACTTTGAAAAACCTTGTTCGTTAACTACAGATGCAAGCAATATTGCTATAGGTGCCGTGTTATCGCAAAACCATAGGCCAATATGCTATGCAAGTCGAACACTGAATGAGCACGAAATAAATTATTCCGCAATAGAAAAATAACTTTTAGCTATTGTTTGGGCCACTAAATACTTCAGGTCCTATCTTTTTGGCAGGAAATTCGAAATCCTCAGTAATCACAAACCCCTAGTTTGGTGAAACAATGTTAAAGAGCCAAACATAAAACTTCAAAGATGGAAGATCAAATTAAATGAATTTGACTATCACATAAAGTATGTCCCTGACAGAGAAAATTATGTTGCCGATGCTTTGTCAAGAATTAAACTTGAAGAAAATTTATTTGGAGAATCTCTCAACAGTACAGCAGCAACTATACACAGTGCACAAGAAGATAATCAAAATTATATCTCGATTACAGAAAGACCAATCAACTATTACAATAGGCACATCGAATTTATTAAGCACAATACAAACGAAGTAAACGTAATAAATTATTTTCATAAAACTAAAATTCAAATTATGTATAAAGAAATGACCAACACTCATGCCAAAGAACTAATCAAAGAATATTTATGTACAAAGAAAAGCGTAATCTATTTTCATTGTGAAACAGATTTCTTAACTTTTCAAACTGCTTTCTTAGAAATAATCAGTCCCAACAAGTTAACCAAAGTAATGAGATCTACTAAAAAATTACAAGACATTCAAACATACGCAGAATTCAAAGACTTCGTTATAAAAACACTTAAAGAATTATTACACCCAGGTATACAGAAACTAACGTCATTATTTAAAGAGAAATATTATTACCCAGATTACCAAAACCTAATTCAAATTTCGGTTTCACCCTCTAGCGGCAACTTTAGGAACTAAAAGTTGGTAGTACCCAGTTTGAGTTGCTTAACTTGTACCCCTGGTAGCAACCAAAACTGCAAATATGCAGCACAAAAAGAAGTCCTAAAGAATTAGGCCTCTCTGCTGCTTAAATTTTCACAAGCGTTCTTTTCACCTCGTGGCCATCAAAGAATACGCTTGTGCGCGAACGTCTCGCTTATTTTTTTCTTCTGCTTAAAGCCTAGTACCGACGTCAGAAAAAAGGCCTAGCGTAAGGTCAAACTCCATATAAAAAAAACGCTGGCGTAAGGTGAATAAGAAGAAGACGACATTTATCTCCGCTTGTCGGTCCGCACGTCAACTAAACTGAAACTAAAAACGGAGTTGCCAGATAAGGAACGGGCGTTATCCAGCACTGTTTGAAACAGCTGTCAAGCCAAGCGAAACATCGATTTGTTTAGAGATTCGGTATCTATCTATCTCACTCTCTCACAATAAGTCAAAAGAAATGGCGGTGAAATTAACAAAAAACAGCAGATTGACTCTTTTTGAAATAGCAGACAAAATTCTGCTATTAACAAGGTGGAAAAGAGGCCAATATTTGTATTTTTTTTCATTCATTTAGACGGAGAATCCACGTAAAAAGTTCTAAGGCGATGGGTGCACCCAAAACCCGCTGTGCTTGCGTGCCATCGCATATTTCTCCTCTATTAACATTAATATACAGTTTTCAATGTTTATTCTCTCCTCTTTTTATGCAAATCAGTTCTACATGTTCATATTTAAAATAAACCGCTGTTGACGCATAGAGTTACCACTCAACTTTTTGTTATTTTTTCGTGTTGCTTTGGCAACTCTGGCTTTACGCTCGTCGACAGCTAAATATTGAGCATTTTCCGCCGCTAAAAATTTATCTCACGTCGGTACTAGCCTTAACCACAAAAAGAAATAAAAATCTTTTAAGAAGTAAAGTGTTCATAGTTTTGTGTAATTTATTCCAGTGGCATATGTAAGTAGGCGCAGTGAATATACACCAATTGAATCCCCCTAATTTTTGTATTTCTCGCGCAAGATCGCCGTTTTATAAATTCTTTTGCTGACCCGCAGCCACGAATTCTACATTTGAATTCAAATTCAACTTTAGTGGTGCCGAGTCCGAAACGGGTAAGCAGTGCTTTTTGATTGAGGTGAACATTGATTAATTAGTTTGTGTGTGCGTCTCTGTTTATTTTCTCACGTGTGACAGAGTCGGCACTTTGTGCATAATCACAGCTGTGCAAAGCTTAGCTTGGCGAAAGCTCTGCGCGTGCGGATCCCATATGTTGGGTTTGTGTCTCGGCTACCGTGACGTCACAGCGAAGATCTGACCGATTTCGCATAGCGCTGCCGTTTAGACGGATTTATATGTTGGGAGCTGACATCGAGGGAATTCGATCTTCTGTGTTCCGGCTAGTAAAGCGACCTTTGAGCTGTGGCTGCCCAAGTGGCCTAAATTTAAAATCGTGCTGCTCACTTTACTTAAGGCCTTCTGCCACATTTATTTAATATTTGCAATCTAATTTTCTAATGCTTTTGTAATTTGCGAGTGCGGTATGGTGTTGCCTACAAACCAAAAGAGAATACAATTTTTAAATCAATAAAGGGAATTTGAAAAAAACCAGGCCAGCCAACGCCAATTATGCAAATGCCTTAAGCATGAAGAAATGCCAATCCAAAATCGAATATTTGAATCATAACTTAATTTTGTTGCCAATTAAACATTTATATTCGCATTGTGAACTCGCACCCTAGACCCGAACCCGATCATAAGCTTTTATTTCAGACATACACCTTTTCAACATCGGCCACACACACACTGAAAGATCTTTCATCGTGGGATAATAAGCCGTAAGTGTTATACATTTTGTTTATTTTGTATCTTGTAATTGCATACTTTCGGGCTAGAATTAAAACAATTTTTATTTGCGACAAAGTTAATTGAAAAATAATATTTCTAATTGATTTGGCATTACTGATTTTGGAAAGAAACATAAAACTTAAACTTAATTTAAAAGTAAAATATCGCCACCCACTCACGCAAATGCTAATAGAATAATATTTTTATTTTTTATTACGTCTACCTTAAAAATATGTTTTTTTCTAAATAATAATGTCTAGTAATAAATTGAATATGAAATCGAATATGGAATAATTTTCAACAATTAGGGAAACCATGCTGCAATACGGGGACATAGGTTAGTGGTCTTGCGACACCTTCTAGGGATCCTTATTTTTGTTTTTCTGGCCCATAAGGATCATGGCAGGGTGGGCGTTCACACCTGATGGTGTAACATAAAGAAAGTGTCTGATTGATTGTATCTTCTGTTCCCTTCTTCTGTTCCTAATCCTTAGTTCTTCATCCTAATTTCCTCCTTTCCCCTCAGTACGCGAACTACTTTTAATATTTTAATACTCGTTCTGTGAGCAAATTTACAGATTTCACAAAACTATTAATGAAAAATTAAGAATAATAAACAGCGAATCAGATCCAGAAAATAAGCTTACTAGATTTTAAATAATACTTTACACCTATAATCACAAAACCACTCATAATACAACAGGTAGAACACCAGCAGACATTTTTATATACGCGGGAACCCCAGAGTATAACGCACAATTAAACAAAACAATTCAAATAGATAAATTAAATGAAAAACGTTCAGATTTTCAATTGATACTAACTATAGAGAATCACCTTTGGTACGTTCAAAATCAACTAATCCATTTAAAAAGACCGGTAATTTGAGACAAGTAGACGAAAAACATTTCGAAGAGACTAACAGAGGGAGAAAAATAATACACTACAAATCTAAATTTAAAAAGAAAAAGAAAATTAACAAGAGCAAATATGATAATTCCAGATCATCGCCTAATGACAACCAAAATCAGGAAACTACAACATAAAATTATTCCTTTTATAATACAATTCTTACTAATGTATTTCATCCAACAAACCAATGGCCAAAGCTTAGAAGTAAACCCAATCCAATCGAAAAACGGTTACCTTATATTTAAAACAGGAACTATTAACTTACCAATAAATTACGAATACCACTATCTAGCTGTTAATCTTACAAAAATCGAAAATAAATTCAATAATTTAATGAAACAAGCTAAAGAATTTGAAACATTATCCCAAATTCAATATTTAACAGAAAAATTGGAAAGAGAAATGAACGGCATAAGAATAGCAAAACGCAACAAAAGAGGCCTTATCAATTTTATGGGAACATTTTATAAATACCTATTTGGCACGTTAGATCAAGAAGATAAAGCAGAGCTAGAATCCAAAATAAATAACTTATCAGAAAATAGCGTTCAAGCAAATGAACTAAACCAAATAATCGATGTAGTAAATAGAGGAATAGAAGTTTTTTTTTTTTTTTTCATAAAAAATTTGTATATTTTATTTAAACTGGTTTTCTGCTACATTCATTAGTGGCAACTTAATCTAGTTTTACATTTAAGGGAAGGAACAATTGATCACAGGAGATACATATATAGAATTATATTATTTACAGTATATTATTTACAAAATTTACAAATTAATGAAGGAACCTAGTAGGGAGATCCAATGGATGGCACCTTTTGAGTCTTCTCTTTCTGGGTTTGGTAGTTAGTCGTCTGGCTAGCGCGTTAGGATGACCACCAAGGCGTTGAACGTAATTCGATGCCTGTAGTTGCATAACATCGCCCACTTTAGGAACCTTTCAGTCTCTTTCGATGTCCCTATTTCGCATGTACCATGGTGCGTTGCATATTCGCCTCAGGATTTTTGATTGGGCAACTCTGATTTTGTTTAAGTTTGTTTTTGCCGCAATGCCGTAAATTTGAAGTGCATATTTCCATATGGGGCTTAATATGGATTTATAAATAGTGCCTTTGCTGTACAATGACAGCTTATTTCTGGGAGCCAGTAACCACGCCATTTTTCTGGCCTTTGCCATTACCGATTGTCGGACCATTGTTGTATGTGCTTGGAAATTGAGTTCCCTGTCCAGTACAACACCTAAATATTTGTGGGAGCTCTTGTGCATAAGGGTGGAGCCCAGCATCGTAATGCCGCTGCACGACAATGTCCTTGTAGCAAAGGTAACATTTGCGCATTTGCTGCTGTTGACGCCTATATTCCATTTCGCAGCCCATTTCTCAAAGCTGCACACGTATTGCTGCAAGGCTTCCGTAGCTAGAAAAATGCTTGGACTTCTGGTCAACACAGCAGTGTCATCCGCGTAGGTTGCTATCAGCACATCGTCCTCGTCTAATCCAGTTATAACGCTTGGGGTAGGCATATCGGCTGTAAACAGAGTGTATAGCGTAGGACCAAGAACGCTGCCTTGAGGGACGCCTGCGCAGATTGGGCGCTTCGAAGATATTGCGCCGTCGACAACTACTCTGAAGCTTCTGTTCTTGAGAAAGCTACTTACAAGTTGGAATAGCTGCGGCGTTAGGATGTTCTTGAGTTTAAAGAGGAGGCCATCATGCCACACCCTGTCAAAAGCTTGCTGAATACAGCTACTGAATACATTTTTTGCTCCATTGCATCTAGGGCAAAATTGACCACACGATGAAGTTGCTCCGGCGTGCCATGACCTTATCTGAATCCAAACTGCCACTTTGGAATTCTTTGAATCACGGGATCGAGCTGCACTATACGGTTGAGGATTACCTTTTCCGTCATTTTTCCTAGCGCTGAGAGCAGACTAATTGGTCTGTATCCATCAACTTCTGTGTGTAGTTTCTCTGGTTTTGGTACCATAGTTATCAGTGCGGTTTTCCAGCTGTTTGGGAAGTGACCCAGCCTGAGTATACTGTTCAGGAGCAAAACTATAAACAGCAGGGCTTTTTTGGGCATGAGTTTTAAGGTCCTGTTATTCAAAAGATCCTCTCCCGCTGATTTTTTGGCCTTCAGATTCTTGACTTGCTGCACCACCTCTTGCAGTGTGACTGGCATTGCAGGCAAGGACATTTGAAACGGCTCATCCAAACGTAGCTCAACCGCCCTTCGAATAACCGCAGATGATAATCTAAAAGGCTTGAACCTTTCCTCTAAGCTGTCTGCAAAGATTTCGGCCTTCTGCTGACTTGAGTAACACCAACCGCCTGCTGGGTCTGTAATTGGAGTTTTCGGAATGACAACTTGTTTAAAGCAGGGACCGCAAATAAGAGTTATGAATGCTAATTTCAACTAAAAAAATCAAAGTGAAGGAAATATGCTACAGTAAAATGTTAAACACCAAAATTCCTATTTTAGTCGGGACTATCGATATCCGCAAAAAACTTCTATTTTCAATTTTTAAAATATAAATCAAATTTAATTCTTATTTTTAATTTTTATTAAAAAAATCAAAAATAATCGTTAAAATTTAATTTTTAAATAAAAGTTGTGAAATAAGTCTTATTTCTGATTTTTTCAATAAAAATCAAAAATAAGAGTTATTTATGATTTTTATTTTAAAAGTTGCAAATAAGAGTTATTCCGCAACTTTTATTTTAAAAATCAAAAATAAAAGTTAAAGTGAATATCTTTTGAACCAAGAGGTGGATTTCCAAAATTTAAAAATATTCTTGATCTATGACTCGAGACCTTTCATATGATCCATCACATGTCCTTCAAGGACGAAATTAAGGATCCGACTATTTTCTATTATATTTAATTTTTTCTTCTATATTTGTTGCAGTAATATATGTAGTAATTATTGGTACACAAAATACCAGTTGATACAAAAAAAATACCAAAAAATACTAGAATTCAAAAAAATACCAAAAAATACTAAAAATCGCAAAAATACCAAAAAATACTAAAAATCGCAAAAATACCAAAAAATATTAAAAATCGCAAAAAAAATTAAAAAACACTACAACATTTAAAATAATAATAAAACTTTTTTTTTGTAATACTAAAGGGTAATGTAATTGCATTTCATATTTTATGTTATATAATGTCTGTATTATTTGTGAACAATATTTACTTAATCTGTTTTGTTAAGCTTTAAAAACATAATTTGTTTAAGCGATACTGGTGACAAATTGCATCGCAAGTCGGATAGCACAAGTTTCAGTGCTGAAAATGCCCTTTCGACGCTGACTTGTGTTGCAGGAACACAATGAATAACCTTTGCCAACTGATATAAACGGGGATATATGAATTTTTTATCCTCCCAATATGTCATAATATTTTCGTTAATATCAATTGGCTTCGGACAATAACTGTTAATTTCATTAATTGCCAGCTGAACTTCATTTTCTCCGTCTTCATCTGATTCCTCATTGCCTGAAGCAACAGCAATGGAATTCAGGAAATCATTTAGCAAAGAGCAAGTGCTCTGCGACGCTATCGAGAACTGGCTTGTTGAAGGCTGTTCCAAAGAGCACGCAGCGGGCTGTGACGAATTTAAGTTTGTTGTTGGTGATAGTTCGTCCTGCAATGAGAATTATGTAAATCACAAAGCTCACATAAACAAAACAAGTCCATATTAGACTTATTAATCATACTTACATTCTTTGCAAGACCATGAATTTGTCGAAAAAGTTTAGCCAAATGGTTTCTTGCACAGATTAGTTTTATTGGATTTTGAAGTAAAATCCTTCGCATCCTAGGATCCAAATAGATGGCTGAAGAGACCAATTCGCTGTTCGTTAAAGCCTCTTCTCTCTTCTCGATTGCCTCTTGCAATGCGGCACTGTGTGTGTTTTTCATGGCTTTCACTGTCAACGTAAGCTCCAACCAAACCTTGTAAAAATCGCCAAAATACAGTTGCTCTCTCTGCAGCTTTTGTGTGGCAAAATAGACAGGTTTTAATGCTTCGACGAGTTCATTAACTTCAGCCCAATCTGCTTCAGTCAATTGAAGCCACTCACTAACGCTATTCTCACTGAAGTTCTTAAACAGAAGAAGGCGTTGAAGCATCTCAAAAGTCGAATTCCACCTCGTCGGAACGTCAATAAAAGGCTGAGGTAAGCCTTCATTAGAAATTAAAAGCCTAGAAAATATTTCAGATTTAGGGGGCGTTCGTCGCATTGCAAACTTAAAAGTTTAATAATATACCTGTAGGTTGGTGTTCTCAATGCCTTCGCCAGCATGCGAGCTTCATCGATTAGAGAATCATTTGGAATCATTTTGAAAAAGTCTTTAACCGCCAGTTGGAGTGTGTGAGCCGCACATTTTACAGACGCAATGGAGAAAATGTTAACTTGATGGACCAATTCTTCTTCCTCATCATCGCAGCTATCATCGGTGTCTTCGTTCATAAGCTCAATAGATTTGATGATGTTTCGACCATTGTCCGACGTAATGGAATAAATTTGGTTTTTCATCAAACTGAACTCTTGTAAAATATTTTCGATCTCAGCACTGAGATTGGTGGCGGTATGCTTCTTGTTCAGCTCGATTATTCCAAGAGTTACAATCTTAATCGCCCCATTTTCGTAGAATTGAGCATTCACACCCAAGATGCCTCTACTATGCCTTGATGCGATGTCAAGCTTGAGGGAAATTAGTCTCAGCTTCATTGCCTTTATAATGGATGCCTTGACAATTTCAAATTTATCCGCCACGTGCTCCATTATATTTCGGGATGTTATGGGACTCATCTCCAATCCGGAAAAAATTTGGCTTGTCAACTTCTTGAACGGCTCAGAGTCTAGCACAGCAAACGGCATTTTCTCCATCGTTACTAGCTGAACGCATGCATCCTTGACTTCATTTGTGGCGAAGGTAACCGAAATCTTTTTCTTTTTTTCACTGGGCTCACTTTTTCCTTGCTCACTAATTTCATTCTCGTACTGAGATTTATGCTCATCGAGCAAGTGGCGTTTTAAATTGGTGATATAGTTGCCCTTGAAAACACGCTGGCATATCTTGCACACATTTGCATTTCTATCCAATTCAAAATTGAAAAATTTCCGAAGAATATAATCCCGCTTGCGGCCCATTTCTAAAAAATGTACTCGACACCACGCGTTACGAAAGATTAATGCACAAGAAATGTGCTTTGGCTAGTTAGTAAGCTAAAACTTGTGGCTCTCGATCAATGAAGAGATAACACCAATTGGGAATGAACTGTATGTAACTGGACCGCGAGTATCGGTACATTACCAGCAGTGTTGGCAGCTTTTGGGATGTAAAATAGCTGTGCTTAAAAGGGGAATAGTACGAAAACCCAATATGCTCTCAGAGTTGATCATAAAATTGTGATGCCCAAAACTCCTTTAATGATGTTTAAATGTAATCGTAACTATCATGATTTAACAATACTATATGCGGCAAATTAGTTAGTTACATATATTTAAAAAAAAAAGCCAAAAAAATAAAAGCTAAATTAGCACTGTTTTGGCAACACTGATTACATTACAGTTACACCAGTTACACAAAAACTTCGCTCGATGAGTTTTTCAACAAAATTATAACTCTTGATAGAGATTGGCAGTCTCATGAACAAAAGTGTTTTTCAAAATAATTCGCTACTTATTGAGTGAATATGAAAGTCGCAAAACAATCAACCGAGATTAAAACCCTTAAAATTAATTAACAAATCTTTTTATGTTATATTTAATTAATTTATTTTTATTATCGAGTCGATGACCTAGTAGCTAGTACTCTAGTCTTTAGTTATTATATTATAAAGAACTTATGTATAATAATTAAAATAAATAATAATATTTTTAATATATTGAAATTTTGAGTTTTGTTGAACTCCTTGGTATTTTTGCGATTTTTAGTATTTTTTGGTATTTTTATGATTTTTAGTATTTTTTGGTATTTTTTTGAATTCTAGTATTTTTTAGTATTTTTAGTATCAACTGGTATTTTGTGTGCCAATAATTACTACATATATTACTGCAACAACAACAAGAAAAAATGAAATATAATAGAAAATAGTCGGATCCTTAAATTCGTCCTTGAAGGACATGTGATGGATCATATGAAAGGTCTCGAGTCATAGATCAAGAATATTTTTAAATTTTGAAAATCCACCACTTGGTTCAAAAGATATTTGTAATGTACAATTACTGCTGCTTTTTATTTTGAACAAGAATTGTAAATTTTTTCATACATTTTATCGAACTTAACATAAAATACAAATAATTTCGATAAATACCAAATTCATTTTTTTATCAGGAGCCCCTCTATTGTTTTCTCAGAGTTGCTTTGCCAAATTATCTTGAGTGAATTTGTCATCCACACAGTGCAAGAGCCGCCATCATTCAACTGGAAGTTTACCGTTGCAGATAAATTTCAGCTAGCATGGCAAGGCCTTGCATAGCATCGAAAAGCATGAGTAGTCAAATGATCAAGGCTAATCGACCAGTGAAGACGCATCTGTGACATTTTCTTTCTCAAATTGCAAATATAATATATTTTATAATATATTATATTTATACAAAGACTCGATTATAAAAGTTGTGTTAGTGTTGAAAAGAAATCAAAGGTATGTTAGCAGTGAAGGTGTTGTGGTTTTTGTTTTTTTTCTAATTGAAAATTCTATTTAGAATTCACGCCGGCTGACCAAATAAGCCTTAGAAAATTCTAAGTGCTAAACTGGCAGTCGAAGAGATCCGTAAGTCCGACTCTTTTGCAAGAGCTGGCAGATCTTACACTCCAGCATCAACTGTACCGGCGGTGGCCAAATTCTATTTCAACCTTCGCTTCATTTTGCATCGACTTATACGTCCCCAGAGGCTTCACTTTTGTTCATCGCTTTTCATCATCATCAAACTTGTGCAGCAGTCGCCGCAGTTGCCAATGCAACTTATGCAGCATCGACGACCTTCATCGCATCAGCAGCAGTGAACGTGCAGCTAAATAATTGTGTATCAAATAGATAATATAACATATCTATATTTCATCAAACATACCGACGCATTAATATCAGCTGTTTAGTGGCAGAAATAGTGCATAAAATCGATCAATACAAAACACACATACACATACACGTACAGTTTGTCAAGTAATTGTTTGCAAAGCCTTAAAAATGTAATATTTCGACTTTAAATAAGAAAATAATAGCTTATTATATATATTTGGAAAGGTCATTTAATTTTCGTTCAAATGATGCAAAAATTTCCTTAACCCATTAAGTACCCATTAAAATATTCGAATTTTAAAAAAGGTCTACTTTTTCAACTTTTTTCCTAGATTTTTTCCAAAAAATGTTGGGATGCAAAAAAATTCTTGAAACAATTCTAGGAATGATTGCAAAAAAAATTTCAAAAATATTTTTGCTAGTATTTTTTAGAATTTTTTGAAAATCCTAAAAATTACCATTTTAACCCATTTTTCCTCATTTTCATGCAAAAAGTGCCTTTTTTTCAGTTTTCAAAAAATTCTAAAAAATACTAGCAAAAATATTTTTGCAAATTTTTTTTTGCAATCATTCCTAGAATTGTTTCAAGAATTTTTTTGCATCCCAACATTTTTTGGAAAAAATCTAGGAAAAAAGTTGAAAAAGTAGACCTTTTTTAAAATTCGAATATTTTAATGGGTACTTAATGGGTTAAGGAAATTTTTGCATCATTTGAACGAAAATTAAATGACCTTTCCAAATATATATAATAAGCTATTATTTTCTTATTTAAAGTCGAAATATTACATTTTTAAGGCTTTGCAAACAATTACTTGACAAACTGTATGTGCATAAGTTTTCATACCGGCGTTGTTGCTTTTGTTTTGACCCGCTCTTCTCAACGGGCATAATCATTTTCATCAAATTTATCTTAATTGTAATTGTATATGGAAAAAAACCAAGAAAAATAGAATCAATTGTCCTGAAAAATAATAATAATAATATACATTTAAATTTGCATAAAATTTTGTTAAGTGCTACTTA
>JBAMBL010000416.1:0-12236 GCA_037043405.1 Drosophila subquinaria | reverse complement strand
TGTTGCTGTTGTTGCGGCTGCCGTTGCACACACCGGTACGCACACACACACACGCAGAAAGTGCTGTCACTGATGCTGTTATTTTGGTGGCTGCACGATCGCTCACACGTGCCAAAATGTGGTGGCCGTTGTTGTTGTTGTTTTGGCGGCTGCACAATCACACACAGGCACGCACACACGTAGTCACTGAGTTAGAGTTACCTTCAAAGTGCGCGGTTGTGTTTTTTGAGTCGCTCCTGAGTTTCCATAAAGAAAGTGTTTCGAACTGCAAGACTACCGAAAGAAAGTTAGTACAAGGCATTGCCAAAGTGCCATCACATACCTGAGACAAACGAAGTGGGGACAAACATCACCAGCTGTGCCGTTTCCGTGGTGCCAGCTGCGCTGATCTGCAGTCCAGTTCTAAGGCGAGGGGAGGGTGAGAGGCTTTTCGCCCATTTCAGCCTTGTTTTTGTTTTTGCCTCAAAGCAAAACAAAATAATTACTCCCGCCGATATTATTGGCAACTTTCTATTTGCAGGCTTGCAAAAACAGCTGTGCACAGAGTTGCTAAGCGCTGCAAGTTAACAGAACGTTAACAGCACACTTTGAGCACCTGACATAAATATCCGGTGCATACTTTGGGGCGAAATTCTTATTCGCAAACAGCCAGTAAATTCAAACATCTGAATTTAGCAACTGGTCATCTCGGAGTCAAAAACCAGCCTTCTCAGTGCAGTTAGGGACAGAAGGTCACGGATCCGACTATCGCCAACCCCTCCGCTGCGGCGGTGTCCAAAAAACGGGGCTCTGGTGACCGAGAACGAGCGGTATAACTCTTGTAAAAAGCCGAGGGAAACCTATTGGCCATCGTGGAACTGCCTGAGAACGCTGGTTTCTTGGCAAGCTCTCCTGGAACATGGGGGATGAGGATCAACGAGGGTTTGAACGACGCTCAGCGTTGATGCGTACGCCGCCGACTCCGCAAGTGTTTGTCAGCCCGGCAAAATCTCCGGAGAAAGATGAAGATTTGTTGCCTACAACGCTAAAAGGCACGTTAACTCAGATGGGGGAGGTCCTTGAAGCCCTGACAGTCTGGTTTAACAGTCAGCGATATATAACCGCATTAAGGAGAGAGGAAATAATCCAGCTGAGCTGCCTCCAAAAGCTTGCTATGGATCTTTGTTGCCCAGATCTGGCAAGCACGGAAGTGCAAACCACGCCGACGGTTGGAGCAGCAGTATCCTTGCGTAATGCTGCCGTCAAAAAAGCGAGCGGCATGAAAGCCAAGAACGGTGACACTCCCAAGCGTCAGAGGGACCCAGCCTGGGAGCTGCGCAAAACTCCGCCCAAAAAGAGTAAGAGCCAGGACAAAAGCATGGCTCCGCGTGCAGAAGCTAATCCTCAAACATCAGCTGATGCACCCATAAACAGGGAAGGCGCCTGGACTAAGGTCACGAGCCGCACCAATAGAGCTCGTAGCGCAAAGCCTGACGCAATCCTCGTCAAGGGAGTGGGCGACTGCACTTATGCTGATCTGCTCAAAACCGTGAAGACTCATCCTGGTCTTGCGAATATGAGCAAGGATGTTCAGGGTATCAGGAAGACAGAAAGTGGTGGCCTATTACTTCGTCTTAGTAAATCATCCACACACGGTCTCCAAGAGATTACCCAGGCAGTGGAAAATGCGCTAGGTGAGAGAGCCGAGGTAAAAAAACTCACGGAACAAGCGCAACTGGAGATACGCGATCTGGATGACCTCACTACGAAGGAGGATATATGCGAGGCGTTCAGCACAAAGGAGGAGAGCATCAGGCTGGTCCCGGCAGACATCAAAGGGATCAGAAAATCATATGGAGGCACACAAATAGCTACTCTATTGGTCGCTGCAAGTAAAGCTAAATCTATTCTTGAACTTGAGAAGGTGAGAATCGGCTGGGTGGTCTGCCGCATCCGCAGCATCAGCCAACCAAAACGGTGCTTTAAATGTCTGGACTACGGTCATATAGCAGCACACTGCAAATGCACTGAAGACCTAAAAGGCGCATGTTTCAAGTGTGGCTTACAAGGTCATGTTGCAAGGGAGTGCAAAAATCAAGCCAGATGTGTTTTATGCGTTAGGAAGGGCGCACAAAACGTGGACCACGCCGTGGGAAACTTTAAATGCCCATCATACCGCGAAGCGACCAGAAATACAAAATGTTAAGGACACTCCAAGTCAATCTTAACCACTGTATTGCCGCACAGGACCTACTTACGCAAAATGTCAGAGAATTGAACATTGATATAGCGATTATATGCGAACCCTACAAGATCGGATCAACAAACGCCTGGGCCTCCGATGTGGCGAAAAAATCGGCAATCTGGATATGTAGCAAGAACCCGATGCAACTTCAATCGCTGCACTCTGGTACTGGCTACGTTAGAGCACACACCAAAGGAGTATGGCTATACAGCTGCTACATGGCGCCTAGCATGACTATGGCAGAATTTAGCAGGGCAATGGATGACCTTGTCGATGATGCCCGCGGGCACACTCCTGTGGTCATCGCCGGCGATTTCAATGCTTGGGCTGTGGAATGGGGGTCACCGATCACCAACGCCAGAGGCAGGGTGCTTCTTGATGCCTTTGCGTCACTCGACATCGAGCTCCTCAATCATGGCTCCAGTCACACGTTCAGCCGAGGTGGCATGGGCTCTATCGTGGACTTAACTTTTGTTTCAAACGGTCTTGCCAGATCAGCAACATGGTGTGTGAGCGAAACATACACAGCGAGCGACCACAAGGCCATAATCTTTAGCTTTGGTGGCAGATGCATTCGGCAGGTCAGCACACCAACGAGCACGCACTACAGGTCTTCCACGCTTAGCACCGAAGCGTTTCGGCTCGCCATTGGCGATATGTCCATCAGGGGAACGGCAGAGGAAATGGCTCAACAGGCTGTTCAGGCTGTCAAGCACGCATGCGATGCGAGTATGCAGCGCACCAAGGGATTCAGACGCCATGAAGCTGTATATTGGTGGTCTGAGCACATTGCGAAGGCCCGTACGGAATGCATCAAAGCAAG
Organism: Drosophila subquinaria; assembly: GCA_037043405.1. Classification (NCBI taxonomy): domain Eukaryota; kingdom Metazoa; phylum Arthropoda; class Insecta; order Diptera; family Drosophilidae; genus Drosophila; species Drosophila subquinaria. The sequence goes on along the minus strand of JBAMBL010000416.1, from coordinate 9,189 downwards.
ACGCGCTTACAGCAGGGCTCGAGGAACGGATGCCTACGTGAATCTGAGAGCAATCTATAGCGAAAAGCGAAGGACTCTGAAGAAAGCCATAAAAGAGCAAAAAAAGCTATGTTTCATTAAGCTTTGCGAGGAGGCAGATCGTGACCCCTGGGGCCAAGCGTATAAGTTGGTAATGAAGAAAACGAGGTCCTTTAAAAACTCAGTGCCAACGTGCAGGTCTCAGCTGAATTCCATTGTCACAACACTATTCCCAAGCCAGACGGAGCGTGACGCTATACTCGCGGACAGTAACCTCAGCGGCGAGCCTATAGATAGCATCACAGGTGAGGAAATCATCCAAGCAGCGCGGAGTTTGAAATATGAAACGGCACCTGGACCAGACGGCATCCCAAATAGAGCGCTAAAGTTGGCACTAAGCCTGCAGGCAAACGATTTTGCGGCACTATTCAATAAATGCCTCAGCGAAGGAGTCTTCCCAGCAGCATGGAAGGTACAACGACTGGTTCTAATACCAAAGCCTGGAAAGCCGCCGGACGATCCCTCGGCGTATAGACCTATCTGTCTACTCGACAACATTGGAAAAACATTCGAGAGATTGATATGCTCTCGTCTCAACGATGCCATTTCTCGAGCGGGTGGACTTTCAGACCATCAATATGGTTTTCGAAAAGCTCGCTCAACAACTGATGCCATCTCACGGGTGACAAGCATCGCTGAGAAGGCTATTGAAGGGAAGCGTTGGAAGGGAGGCACGAAGCAATACTGCCTGGTGGTCACTCTGGATATAAAAAACGCCTTTAACTCGGCATCGTGGCTGCGGATTCTGGAAGCTTTGCGGGGCTTCAACATTCCACAATGGCTTATGGCAATCATCAGGAGTTATTTAAGCAACAGGTGGCTGTTATTCGACACTGAGGAAGGCACGGAAAGATACAAAATCACTAGCGGAGTTCCACAGGGATCTGTAATAGGCCCAACTCTGTGGAATATAGTCTACGATGGAGTCCTACGTTTAGCCCTGGCGCCGGGAGTGGAAATAACTGGATTTGCTGACGATGTGGCAATAACAGTTGTTGCCAAGGAAGTGGCAACTGCCGAGGAGCTTGCTATTGCTGCCATAAACTCTATACAGCAGTGGCTGTCGACTGTTGGCCTTCAGCTGGCTGAGCACAAGACGGAGGCGGTTCTCATAAGCAGCCGGAAGTTGGTTGAATCGGCTACAATTAGAATGGGTAACGTGACCATCAAATCCCAACGTGCCATCAGGTACTTGGGCGTCATGTTAGACACTCGGCTGTGCTACCGGGAACACCTCCAAACGATAGGCGTCAAAGCTGCAGAAGTAAGCAGATCACTCAGCAGAATGATGCTAAATCACGGAGGCCCAAGAACCTGTCGTCGCCAGCTTCTGCACAGCGTGGTCACAAACACGATCCTTTACGGTGCTCAAATCTGGGCAAGCGCTACCAGCACACCAAGCTACATTAAAGGCATCGAGGCGTCCTTCCGGATGGGGGCTCTCAGGATCTGCAGAGCGTTTCGAACGGTATCAGGAGAAGCTGCCATGGTGATAGCGGGCGTGATCCCCGTCGACATACTGGCACAAGAGAGGAGGGATATACAAATCCGAATAAGCTCTGCGCAAATGCCAACTGAGATCGTGGCTATAAAAGTCTCTGAGCGTGAGCGAAGCCTCTTAAAGTGGCAACAAAGATGGGAAGGCGCAGATAAGGGAAGATGGACGGCCCGGCTAATTCCGCGTATCGAGCCCTGGATAAGCAGGAAGCACGGGGAGTTGACATTCTACCTAACACAATTTCTCAGTGGACATGGATGTTTCCGAGCGTATCTCCACAGATTCGGACACGAGGAGTCTGCCCTATGTCAGGAGTGTGACACCGAAGAAACTGCGGAACATGCATTGGTAGAGTGCCCAACATTTTCTACGGAGCGAAGTCAGGCGGAAGCTATCCTCGGGGTGCGAATCGAGGTGCCCACCATAATTAGCCACATGCTGGAGAGCGAAGCAAACTGGAGTGCAATGTGCTGTTTTGCTGAAACAGTGGGAAAGAGACTACGCAGGATGGAGCGGGATCGAAACGGTTCACCACCAGAAGCGGCACACTAAGCCATGCCAATGCCTGTGAAGCATTACTCCCCGGTAGTACCGCAGGATTGGTCCAGAAGCTCCAGCTTGCAGGCTCGCAATTGTAATATTTTGTAATATTTTCTATTGTTAGTCTACAAGCAGTTTCTCTAGCTTTAATTTAATTTATGAATAAAAAAAAAAAAAAAAAAAAAAAACACGTAGTCACTGTTGTTGTTGTGGTCGTTGTGGCTGCAGCGGCACACACACAGGCATTCGCGCACACGTTGCCAAAGTCGTTGCTGTTTTCTTGTTGTTGTTGTTGCTGCTGTGGCTGCAATGGCACACACGCACACGATGTAGTCACTGTTGTTCTTGTTGTTGTTGTTGCTGCTGTGGCTGCAATGGCACACCCGCACACAATGTAGTCACTGTTGTTCTTGTTGTTGTTGTTGCTGCTGTGGCTGCAATGGCACACACGCACACAAGGTAGTCACTGTTGTTCTTATTGTTGTTGTGGCTTCACGCACGTTGTCTTTGCCTTGTTTCTTTCTCGCGTTTAAGTTACTGCCGATGTTCACTGTTCGAGGCCCGTCAGAAAAGTGCCGCCGGCTCGCGTGGCGGAAATTCCACCATGTTTTCCTAGTAGTTCACAGCTGGAACTAAGTGAGTGATCTCGCTCCAGCGTGAGGTTCACGAGAACTAAATATCGAACGAGAGAACCGCGACTTATTCCGTGCGCTGGTTCTTCGTGAGAACTGAACGTTGTTCGCTCCATGCGACGTTCAAACGAATAAAAGATGCCAAATGAGCGAGCGCGATCCAATGGCTCGCTCATTGGAATAAAAACAAAGAAAATTACTCAAACTAATTGTGGGGCAGCAGAATGCTGCCTCACAAGTCGATTCAATTATTTTCTCATGACACCATTCTAGGTGCATGCAATCTAAGGGTACTGTTATCATGCAAACATTTTTTTTCTAAGGCGCACTTTTACGATAAATATTCCTTAGTGTGATGGCCTGGGAATGTTCTGTTCGAAAAATCGACGTCCGTCAATAAAGCTCTTGACTCTGTGCTGTACGTTAATGTCGCATTGATTTTTTTGGCTACCTGAGTACATTTCGCACAACCATGGCGAGACGTATGACCAGGAGTACCACTTATGAAAGCTCTAGCGGGCGCATCACACAAGATTGCCCGGAGTTGTACAGAAACACTTCTTCCGTCAACTATAAAACCGCTATTCACAACTTCATCCAACTCTGAGCAAAAGTCGCCAAGATGTAGTGACCACCTCTGGGCAAAAATGCACTTTTCATTTAATGCGATAAATAATTATTCCTTTTTGTTATCGTCATTGGTATCCCTGTATAAACGATGTTGAGTCATTGGTATCACTGTGCTAAGTTGTATGCAACTTTGAATGACTATCGAATATATATCGATATTTAAAGCTCAGCTTCCTGTCATTGCATTTCCGATCCGGCATTTGCATACAAAAAGTCATAAAGTCATAAAATCACGAAAATAAACACTATCCCCAGTGCATCCGTGGGCAAAAAGAGTGAAAATCGCTGCATAGAAGTAGACTGGCACAAGGAAACCCATTTTAGTGGGAAAATCCGCACGTAAGTGGCATTTCAATTTGGTTAGCCCACATGTGCTAATGTGCTTAATTTTTTTGTGCCAAATGTAGGTTCTTCTTTTGGCATCGCCAAAGTTCTCTTCGTGGATAACAACGCAACGTTGTGGATGTGCGTGTCAGCAGGAGCATTGTGTCTGTGAACCATCATTTTGAACATACATACTTCTTGGAGTTCAGAAATCTTGGATGCACAGTCACACACACACACACGCACATCGTCATACATCGTTGCCTTCATTTTCGTTGCCGACATTGTGGCAGACACCTGGTGGTTGCACGCACAGAGTGCACACACACTCATCGGATTTTCAAACATACACCGGAATTTCAAACACTAATCGGATTTTCATACACACTCATCGGATTTTCAAACACACCGCATTTTCATACACATTCACTCATCTTTTTTTATACACACACATTCAAAGTGCATAAACACACCCACACACACACTCATTTTTATACACACACATTCCTAGTGTAGAAACCCACACACACACTAATTTTTATACACACACATTCCTAGTGTAGAAACCCACACACACACTCATTTTTATACACACACATTCCTAGTGTAGAAACCCACACACACACTCATTTTTATACACACACATTTACGGTGTACACACACACACACTCATTTTTTATACACACACATTTCTAGTGTAAACACACCCACACACACATTTTGTAAACACACACACATTTACATTGTACAAACACACACACACAAATTTAAAACTTCTTGTTTTTATTTTTTTCATTTTTAATTTTCATTCTTTTTATTTCTTTATTTTTTCATAAATATTTCCTTTTCATTTTATTTTCATTTTTTTTATTCTTCTATTATTTCATTCATATTATTGCATTCTTGATTTGGCACTGCCACTCTTTACAACACTACTTAAAAATTTGTTAAATATAAATAAATAAAATTAAACAAAAGAAAAGGAATAGAAACAAAGAGGATACCCTCGAGTCCCTTATAAAAACAATTAATCGACTATTTTCTGATGTATGGGCATTTTGAAGTGTGCGTTTGTTATTATTATTTTTCCGCTATAGCATATCACCTGATTTCGGCGGGGCCCCTTCGGATACAGGGTAAGTGCCTATGACAAACAATAAACATTCCATTTGCCTGACATTGCTGACGTATAAACGTTTAACTTGTTTATCCCTCCGATAAATTTATCGAACGAAAGGGAGTATTTTGAACTCCTTCGTTTACACGACGGCTCTTTTGTTTTTCTTTTCCTTCTTTTTTCTGAAAATCATAAATTGTAAATGACAAATAATATGGCGATTTTAGTTTGTAAATATATAATTGAAATCATGTTATTAATTTTTTTATGTTTAATAAACATTACATAATGTTCGCTTAAATTTTAATTTTGTTTTCCCGAAGGTGATGCAAGTTTGAATAACCCACAGGTTCGTGACAGGGATTCCCAAAATGATAACGGCCAACATGGAATCATGGTTGGGTGGGTTTTGAGGCCAGATACAACAACATCTATGTATCCAAGTCGAACGAGATCCTCTTCCTTTTTTTTTCCGTCTCCAATCAAGTCCGGCTGCTGGGTTTTTGACACCTGTCTTACCCGCCTTTCTTTTTTTTTTTCTTCTTCTTTCTTTAATTTTGTATGGTGTAGTCGAGCCTCCTTCTCAGAGCAAAGAACTCCCCCAGCCGATTGCTTTTGCTAGCCGCGAGCAGTTCCCCTCCCCGCCGAGAGAAGGAAGCAAATCCCACGACTGCATGGAAGAGTGTGGCCAGCTTCGATCTGGCTATGTACTCCCGCCCATTTTAGCTTTTTGCTAGCCTGGGTCATTACAAAGAAACTCATTACAATTTCCAGGATTACTTTTCCCTAAAAAAACACCGACACAACGTCCATGCTATCTGGCATTTCATGCACACTCTCATCGGTAAAACCCAAAAAAACACTTATTCACACAAATTGATTTACTTAAAAATGTTAAAATCCAAACTCGTTATAAAAAACACTCGTGCCACAAAGGTCAGCCGAAAATAAGACAATAGCATAACAATCGATTAAAACACGCATTGTTTTGTTGCTCGTCGATTCTCTTTAAGCTTGGAACGCGTCACACTCTTTCATTACGCGACATTTGTATACTCTTTCCAAAACTGAGTATATTTTACAGTAAACATATGTTTTTCTTAAGAATTATTTTCACCAAACTATAGAATTTTTGTTTATTTTGTTCATAAACTGTAATATTAATAATAAGTAATAATAAGTGCTCATTGCAATACATTCCACTTTTTTGTTTTTTTTTTTTTTGGATAGGGGAAAAAATCATTTAAAGCCGAACAGTGTGGGTCTTGCACCCCCTAAAACCACCCCTACTCTCCGTTTCCCTCTCGCGGAACTACCGCATAAGTATGACCTCACGAGGGGGAGATGGCAATGATTTCATTATTTCTGCTGCCATGTGGGTTACAGCGACCCAATTGTTTTGCGAGCTAAGTAGGATATCTATAAAGTCAGTGACTATAAAGTGCCTCCCAATACTTAGGCTTAGCTCTTCCCGTTCAGCAGAAAATCTAGGACAGACAAAAAAGACATGTTCTGCGCCTTCAATGGCCCACGCACAGTGTGTGCAAAACGGGTCCGTCTCGTGTCTAAACTTATGTAAATATGATTTAAAACACCCATGTCCTGTCAGTAGCTGGGTCAGGTAAAAGTCCTCCAACATTTGACATTATGCCAGTTAAGGCAGCCGTCGCCTTTGCCGCTTTTTTTGCCGTCTAGTCCAAGTGTTCCTTAAAGGTCAGCCTGTGATCAAGCTGTACCCGAAGATACTTAATTTTGGCACTCGGCACATTGCGCTAAAATGTATCAATTCTTCATACCAAACAAAACTCATTCACTGTTTTGCGCAGTGCCGAATGCAAAAATTTTGTTTAAAATAATTAATATGTAAAACTTAATATTATTCGTCACAAAATTGGATATCAGAAATTTTGGGGCATGAAAATGTTTTCGTCACTAGACTTTTACCTCGTAAAGAGGTTTTTTTTGTGGGATATCAGAAATTTTTGAATAAGACCTCAGAAATTTTGAAATTGCAATATTTTTTGACAGTATAGCTTTGTCAACTTTGATTATTGTTTGTACAAGCTAAAGCAAATTGTCTGGCAACACTGGTCCCTTTACAAACACACATGCCCAGCGCAAAAGCTATCAGCACTCTTAAACTCTGGGTGCTATGACACTTTGCTGCTGCTATCCTATTCCCATTCTAAGTAAAATGTATGTATTCAGCTAACAGGTAATTTCCGCATTACGCTGCAAGCAGTGCAAAAGCCCTTCGAAATACCTTTTCAACGATATATAGATCGCATCTGTAGCTTCTATCGTTTGGATGCTATGGTGGTTTCAATTTTAGCGGTTTTTAGCGATTTCCCGCTAAGCTAGCGATTATTCGAAAAAGTCGTAGAGCAAACGTTTCTAGATTTTTGAACAGGAACAAGTCCTCATTCAAACATTTAAGCTTAATTAACGATTTGATCCAAACAAACAAACTGGCTGCTATGACACTTTGTTGCGCTGCCTATTCCAATTCAAAGTAAAACGTATATATTCAGTTAATAGGTTATATCTTCCAAACCTATCGCTAAAATTTTTTGTGTCATATATCAAAAAACGCGAAATTTTACAAACTAAAACATATTGAAAATCGTTAGCGGCGTTTTCTCAAAAACCGCCAAAATGTGGGGGAAAATACCTTATGTCACCTGTAGCAATTTACCTATGTACTTTGAAAAAAAGTTAAAAGGTCTGCATAACAGCCCTTCAAAATACCTTTTCAACGATATAAAGATCGCATCTGTAGCTTTTAATTTTAGCGGTTTTTAGCGATTTCCCGCTAAACTAGCTTTTTTTCGAAAAAGTCGTAGAACAAACGTTTCTAGATTTTTGATCGGGAACAAGTCCTCATTCAAACTTTTAAGCTAAATCAACGCTTTGATACAAACAAACAAACAAACAAACAAACAAACAAACAGACTGACTTTTCATCTCATTTTCGGAAGGCCCCTAAAAATTTCAAAATTAATTATTTTTTGAACCAGTTGTCCGATTTTAATGATCGAGGTGTCATTCGACGCGTATTTTTTAGGAAAATTGTGAAAAATTCAACGAAAATTCAAAAAGGCTCCAACGGCCCCATTAGCTCCAATAATTTAAATTTGCCCCTCCCACTTACACCTGTTTATCTCACGAACCAGGTGAGTTTTCAAAAGTCTTAGTATGCACACTTGTAAGTTTAATTGATACCTTTCGATCGGTATATAAATCAACCTGATCGGACAGTCATAGCAAATTTTCCATTCTTCCTGTGTATATATGCTAGTCGCCTTCGCACCCTTCGTGCTGCTTTCGTCACTAGCGCGGACTGCCGTCCGCAGTGATAGCTGGCTTTGAGGTTATTGTGCAGCCAGCTACTTCTACCGTGGCAACTTCGACAGCCTTTCTGCTACTGATGAGCACGGTTTCCGTTATGTGCGCCGCAAGGGAAAGGGAATTGCTCTCCAACCAGTCCGTGACCTGTATGATCGCTTGGTTTGTTTTTGCCTCAACATCTCTTAACTCCTTTGCCACTGCACTATGGTCCCAAAGCCGTTTTTTTGTACGTAAATTCAAAAAATCATAATCGTGAATTATACAAAAAGACATTTTACTCCAATAGCAAAAATTCCAATGCACTAAGACATTAAATTTTTTTTTTTTTTAAGCATTCCTGGAATTTTTCTTCTGCCTTGAAAGTTAACTGTTTATTTTATGCGCACGAGGTTGAGATTCCCACAACATATTGCTCATTATACCCGTTACTTATTTTATAAAAATAAGTAAAAGGGGATATTGTATTCGTTGCAATGTATGTAACAGGGAGAAGGAAGCATCTCCGACCCTATAATATATATATTCTTGATCAGCATCAACAGCCGAGTCGATATAGCCATGTCCGTCTGTCCGTCTGTCTGTCTGTCTGTCCGTCTGTCCGTCTGTCCATCCGTGTGAGCGCCTAGATCTCAGAGACTATAAGAGCTAGAGCAACCAAATTTGGCACACAGATTTCTATAAACCCCACGCAGATCAAGTTTGTTTCAAAATTTTGCCACGCCCCTTTCCGCCTTCGCAAATTGCGAAAAGCCACCAATCGCACGGATTTTAAGATAAAATGTTTTTGTTTTATAGTTTTCGTTACATACTGTTAATTACTATCATCCTCCTAAATCGCAACAAGATTGGACAAATAGAACAATGGTAATGACTTTTTTTAACAATAACGAAATTTCTTTTATTTGGTAAGTGTGGAATCCGTGCATACAAATAGCAACATAACCAACACAGGTTTAGTATAAATAAAAATAAGGACCAAACCTCTTGCGTAACGCAAAGGACTTGCAATGGTAATGACTGAT
>JBAMBL010000415.1:0-10923 GCA_037043405.1 Drosophila subquinaria | reverse complement strand
TATACAACTTTAATCCTGGGTGCCCATTCCAAAATTGTTGAAAAAGTTTTCTTTTATTCTAATCGATGATATCTTAACGAATTATTTATTAATATTATTATTTTATGCATTGTAATTTAGTTAATATCAATTAACTTATCAAGTCTCCTATTAAATTAATTTTCTTAAGTCTTATTTAATTGTTGTCTATTTTAAATTTTGTAGAGCATTTCATTATCGCTTTGTTTACTTCCTCTGAAATCTATTTTGTTGGCAGGCATCAACATGCCTTGTATTTGCAGATTCTCCTGCTCCTTTCACTCCTATTGTTTGGCCAACTTCGCCATTCGCCATTCCCCGTTTCCCACTCCCCTCTGGCAATGCATGCCAGATTTCCAAGTGCCAAGTTTAATCTGTTACAGTTTCCTTTAGCAGATATTTCAGTGCCGTCTAACGGACGGACCTCTGTGCATTTCCATGTCCGCTGCTAACCGAAGATCCGCTTTGCGTCCCCCTTCAAAGTGGGCGTGGCATTGCCGCAACTATACTATCTACAACACAATATACAGTGCACTGGGTCAATAGAGCGGCAATGGCGGCTCTGGAATTTGCCATTGTTGCTATTTAAAGCGCATTTGCCGTTAATTTTGCCAGTCGCCTGTGAAGCTTCGCGCACATTCCCGGATATCCTGTGTGCACTGTGTGTGCATCTGTATATGTGTGTGATTGTGAGTGTATTAGTGTGTGCATGCGTGTGCGTGAGTGTGTGCCGCCTGACTGCTCATTATGTATTTGTTGTGTTTGACTTTTGGTCTGCCTGGCTGACTGAACGCCCGCTCCCACCCACTTACCCCATCCACTGCCCAAAATTTCTCTTTTGTTGTTGCTGTTTTCTCTGCTCTGAACTTTAATTGAATAATTTTCAGCCATGAATATTTCTAATGGCCAAACAAATTTTCGCAAGCTCTTGCAAAAATGCAGCATTGCCTTCATTGCTTGTTTGTTGGTTTGTTTGTTTGCCACTTGCACCACTCAGAACCACTTCGATGATGTAGTGCCGTCTCTCTCGCACTCTATCTCTCTCTCTCTCTCTTTCTATATTTACCTTTGGGCTAGGGCCTGGTAGCATTTTTAATTATATGCACACAAAAGGCCGCCACAAAAGCAGTCGCCACCTTTATTGATGTTCCCCCCCTCCACTTCAAATCCACCTTCCCCCCGCAATAGTCCCAAAATAACTGGCCAGCCAAACAAGCCAACAGCCAGACACACTCGTACTCATAGTTTGCTCAGTGCGCAAATTTCATCAACTTGTTCAAAAATTCAAATGTAAATAAATCTAGACGTGCACAGGCCCAGGACTACTGTACTCATCTGATGTCTGTTCGTCTGGTCATACTGTTCTCCCAGGCCCAAAAAGCCAAAGCACAAGCCAAGTGTTTTGTTAGCAGCCACAGCAATTTTCAATCGCTAGACAAAACTTTGTTTGTTAGTCGTCAGCGTCAGCGTCATCGTCGTCACAGCATCAGTTTAAATTCGCTGCACTCAGCAATATTGGCCCATAAAATGGCTCTGAGTACTGAACAGTGGTATGAAAACTGACTGAGCAACTAACGTATGACAGAAGCTGTTTGGAATGAAGTTGGTCATTTATGTTGCACATTCCACATTTCAAATTCTTTGAATTTCAAATATTAATTGATTTTACGATTCATTTTAAATGACTGATTGATTTGCTTTAAATAAGATTTGTTTTTTGATTATTTTTAAGATTTTCTATATCTGTAAAAAATGATTTTTTATCTATAGTTAGCTCAAAAAATATTAAGTTTTTTTTTCCCTATCAGAGACTTTGCTAAAAATATTTTTAGTTAGTCAACTGAGACTATAACTAAAGATTGAAATACTGGTAAATAAAAAGGCATCAAATTAATCCTTAATTTATTATACTTCATTTTATACCACAAATTAAGTAATAACGAATATTACAATTGAATTTCAAAGTGATTTTAAAGTAAATGACAAATATTTTGTAATATATAATTTGTACTATATAAGCAAATGTGTGCTGCACATTTCAATGATTTTGGTCACACTGTGCATACGCCATAAGCCGTCTAAATGCAAGCTCTTGCCTCACAGACACACGGACAGGCAACAATTGCAACCTTGACAGCCATTTTGGGGCAACTCAGGAGAGAACGGGAAACGGTGTTATCTTCTCCTTTGGTCCGACCAAGTGGCTTTTGAGTGTTCTGGCTTGTTTCTGTACTAGGTCTTGTTGTTATTGTTGTTATCGTTAAGTGCTTGATAGGCGCGGTCTGGGGGCGGTCTGGGTTACCTGGCAGAGAGACTGATCCGACGGACTACCTGGTCTGCCTGACTGTCTCTATAATTATTTGCTATAATCTAAAATTAAATGGGATTTGACAGTTGATGAATTGCAGAGCAGTTCGATTGGAAATGCACTATACTAAGTACCTAGAGAGATGCAACAGACTCGGTTAAAGTGCCTTATTGAATGGCCCAAAGTGCTTAGTTATGCATCGAATGCAAAATGAATGGGGCTAAGACCAGTTTACCAATGGCATTGGGCCCAAGGAACATAAGAGTTCTTATTTGATTTTGATTAATTTATGTAATATTGTTTTCCTTTTTGTATGTTTTACCTTTATGAAACAATTTATTATAGAATTGTGTAGATTAAAAAACGTATCATTCGATCAATATAGATTGATTTACAGACGGGGATAAAGACAAAAGATTTTTGAATAGTAAGAGTTTGAAGTAGACGAATAATGGAGATTTAGATATATTGATTGTAATATATATTTATTTATAATCTGCATTTCAATGCGTACAAAGAGAAGCACAACTTTCAATTCATTAAAACTCAACCAATTAGAATATTGCACAAACTTTTCATTCAATGTCTAACTCATACCAATATGTCAATATTCTGTATATAAGTTTCACAGTTTCAATGAAAAATAAATGTAGGCGATTTCATTTTGTCTTTTTCACATTTCAATAAATTCTTTTTGCCATTGAAATTAACTAATTATGTGTGCTTTTTATTTCCTTGAATTTATTTCCAAACCAATGAATTTTCTTTTGAACAATGCCATGACGACAGAAATCAGAATATTCGCAATAACATTTTGCATTTTTGATAAGCATCTCTCGGAATCTCCTCGAATCTGAGCCTATAATGAAAGTCTACGCAATATTTGCACAATATTCGCATTTGTTGCATACAAAATGTGCATTTTTGGAGTTCCATTTACGTAATGCTCTCTCTCTACATGTCGTATTTATTGTATGGGCCGTAATTAAACTTTGTTGCTTCAAAGCGCCGACGCTCAATTTGTGCAACAAAGGCACAAGTCGGGTAAAGTCGAAATCCAAACAGGGACAGGGACAGGACCATGGCCATGACCAGTGCCAGGGACACTGGGAACATTTTACATTTTACATTTTTGAGCAATTGAAATGTGCTACGCATTGTTCGCTGACTGGATGCTCTGTACTCTGTACCCTCCAGTGCCGGGACACAAACAGGACATTGTCGGACTGCACACTTTCTCCACACTCTTTTGGCTGCTTTTGCTTTTGCTATCATCAGAGTGCGCTGTAAACTGTTGTTATTTTAACGCAATTTTCAAGTGGAATGCAAATTGTTTAATGATTTCAATTGGAAAATTGCTGGAATACTTGACGAGCACGACGAGAGCACCAAAAGCCATCATCGTTCGCAATGGAACCCAACAAGAGACGGAGACGGAGACACACAACAATTGCCAGCCAGTTCCATCGGCCAAAGAGTCCCTTCCAGCATTCAACATTCAACAGCATTCTCCACTTCTTTGTGAGTCCACGCGTAGGCATAGACTAGACCTTATTGACGGGTAGGAGTTGGGGCTGGGTCTGGGATTGGGCTAGCTTCACCACTTGCTGCATTTTTGTATACACAGAGTGTCTGATTAAATTAAGTTGATGAGCCCCTCCTCCACTCTCCTTCCACTCTTTGCCAACAGTTTGAAGGACGTTATTGTTATATTGATGCATTGTGTTGGATAGCAGACGCAATTCCCCATCTTTATCTGCAACTCCATGGCAGTTACTCAAACACTCGACTACTTCACTCGATTCGTTCATTTAGTCCTCCTGCTCAATGGCGTTTCGGCTGCTCTGCTCCTGTTCTCTCTCCTTCTGTTTGCCTTTTCTGCCCAGGCTCACTTCGGAGTCTTCTACGAGTACTACGCTCACTTCCTTCCCTGCTGCCTGTGTTGCTGTTGCTGCTTCTGAATTTGTTTATCATTATTGGCATTAAAAGGATTCGAAATTGTTTATTGTCTAGCCAGAGTCCTGTATGTCTCTTCGTCTCCCCGACTATTTGTCGAATCAGGCAGTCAGTCAGTCAGCTTGGTACGTGCTCGTCGCAGAGTCTATAGGACTTTTGTTTCAGCTTCTGCTTCGGCATTGTCGCCAATTAACAGTGGACGGATTGGAGCTGAAACTTAAGATCTTTGAAAAAAAAGATCTGTGTGAAATACGATTTTCTTTATATACAAAAAATTATATTGGTTGATAATTATTAGAAAATATAAAAAAAGTGCTGTTATTTGTAACAAGATTGAAACTGGAATTAAAAATTTAATTATTTTAAGATTAATATGAGTTATATGCTAATGAGTTATTTATTATATTAAAAAGAAAACTCATATTTTTCTGCTCATATTTATATTACTCATATTACTCATATTTTTCTTTTTAATATAATAAATTGTAAAATAATAATTTTTTTTCCATTTGTATAAAAAAAATTTAAAATACGAGTTATATTTTTTTTTTTAAATTAAAATGTATAATAAGAGCTAATCCTGTTTCCAGGATATCGCATCAAAAATAATGTTTTTATAATTTTCTATACCTCTAGGTATTTTTTTTTTCAGGTTTTAATGTCTTTGTGAAAAAGGTTAATAAAATATGTATTGCTATCAATTATGTTTACGACTTACAGATAAGAATACCACTGTAGCATTAGGATGTAACAGTCATTCTTAATAAATTCCCACAATATTCAAATTGTGAAATTTAAATAATATTTAACTTAAAAACATAATTTCTTAATATTTATTAATTAATTTAGGTAATACTAATTAAAATAAATCAAAAAAATGTTCGCTAAAAAAACTATGGAAAAACTATCGCTATTCGATATTTTAGCAATAGTTTTTCTTTAGTTTTTTTAGCGAACATTTTTTTGATTTATTTTATTCCCATTAAATTAATAAATGATATCAAATTTGGTGATGAGATTTTAGCGAGCCTCTTTTGGTAGTTTTAGCGCGTTTTTTTTCGATTTATTTTATTCCCATTAAATTAATAAATATTAAGAAATTAAGTTTTTGAGTTGAATATTATTAAAATTTCACATCATTATTAACTAAATCTAGCGAGCCTTTTTCGATTGTTTGGCTATTAATTTAACTAGGAGGCTCCGCCCCCTGCTCGCTGCGCTCGCCAACCCTATCGAAAACTATAGGCTATGTGAAATTTAAATAGTTTTTCGATAGTTAAAAACCTATAGAAAAAGGCTCGACAGATTTAATAAATAATGATGTGAAATTTGAATAGTTTTTCGATAGTTAATAAACTAATAGTTAATATTAAACTTAAAAAAATAATTTCTTAATATTTATTAATTAATTTAGTTAATACTAGTTAAAATAAATCCCATAAAAAATCCTCTTTATGAGGTAAAAGTCTAGTGACGAAAACATTTTCATTCCCCAAAATTTCTGATATCCAATTTTGTGACGAATAATATTAAGTTTTACACATAAATTATTTTAAACAAAATTTTGGCACTCGTCACATTGCGCTAAAATGTCTCAATTCTTCATACCAAATAAAACTCACTGTTTTGCGCAGTGCCGAATGCAAAATTTTTTCAATTTTAGCGGTTTTTAGCGATTTCCAGCTAAACTAGCAATTTTTCGAAAAAGTCGTAGAACAAACGTTTCTAGATTTTTGAGCGGGAACAAGTCCTCATTCAAACTTTTAAGCTAAATCAACGGTTTGATACTAACAAACAGACAAACTGTTGAAAATCCAGGCCCGAAATTAAATAACACAGTAGTTGTTTAGTTTTACGTTATGATTTATATTTGATTTAAGCACGGCACAGCACATCGATCTACACAGCTCAAGAATCGCAGCAAGACAGACTGAGACTTAGCAACATTCAATGCGTGCTAGTCAAATTCGTCAAGCAACATTATGTTTCTAGACTATCGTCGCGACAGTCAACATGGCGATCGATGTTGCTTTTGCATAGGACATGAATTTCACAATGTTGCAAACTATTGCATAATGTTGCAACATGCGTGTTGCTAAACTTAGTGATGAAATTCAATATTTAACACACCTCCTCAAAAGAAACATCGATAAACAAAAAATAAAAAAAAATTATAATACATTAATTCAACTGTACATGATTTCTTAACTTGATGTGCTGTACCTTTCTGGGGAGCAATTACAATACCATGGTCCAACATTCGTTGCGACGGATTGGGGAAACCCAGACAAAACCCAACCAGACCATTCTTAATAATATTAATATTATTCAAATAATATAAAGATTTCAATTTGAAATTAAAGAAAAATTAAACATTCAATTATAAAATAAGATAATAAAAATTTAACATTCAATATGAATTTAAGAAACAAAAAAAATGTAATAGGTTCCATACAAAAGGAACAAATAAAGGAAAAATTAAATATTCAAATGTTTTTCCAAATGTAGTTATAAATTCATAGAGCATTTTGTTAATCTTCAGTCAGGCACATCTGATTACGCAGACTCAGGAATCTCATCTTCGTCATCATGTCCGCCAGCTGATCATCTGTAGAAATAAACTCAACAATAATTAGTTTATTGGCAATTTGTTCCCGTGAGAAATGATATTTAATATCAATATGTTTCGTTCGCTTGTGACATGCTGGGTTATTTGCTATGCTAATGCAACCTTGGTTGTCTTCATAGATTTTAATTGGCTTGTTTATTTTAAACTTTATTCCTTGCATTAATGACTTAAGCCACAAAGCTTCCCTGACTGCTTCAAATAAAGCCATGCATTCAGCTTCTGTAGAAGAAGCCGCTACTGAATTCTGTTTCCTACAATTCCAGCAAATCAGATTTAAGTCAAACATTTTAAATATGTACCCAGTAGTACTTCTCCTGTCACTTTCACTACCTGCCCAATCCGAGTCAGCATATCCAACAATAACATTCTCAAAGCTTGAACATTTAACATACGTTAATTTCAAATCAATCGTACCTTTCAGGTATCTTAGAACTCTTTTCAGGCATTGCCATAGTTCTTTGTTATTTCTGCTGGTATATCTGCTCAAAATGCTCACTGATGTACATAAATCAGGGCGCGTACATAACATTATGTACATTAGGCAACCAATCAAGTTTCGACAAGGAGCATCGCATTCCTCCTCTGAGTTCAATGCTTCATAATTAAGTTTATATGCAAGTGGGGTACTGACTGGCTTGGACTCATGCATATTAAATCTTTCTAAAACGTTTTTAATATAAGTTGACTGACTAAGACTCAATCTATCTCCATTTCTATCTATTTTAATTCCAATAAAAAATTTTATTTCCATTAAGTCAGTCATCCTAAATTTGCTCATTAAATATGATTAAAAACTTGACATTGTTTCAAGGTTTTCAGTCGCTATAATTATATCGTCTACATATAAAAGTACATAAATATTTTTCAAAATATCTCCATTATCAATTATGTATATACAACTGTCGACTTCAGAGCTTACAAATCCTATTTTTTTCAGTGCTCTTTCAAACACCTGAAACCAGCATCTAGCTGCTTGCTTTAATCCATAAAGAACTATATTTAATTTACAAACTTTATCATTTCCATATGATATACCTTGAGGAACAAGCGTATAAATTTCCTCTATTAATTGTAAATTACATTCAACTTGTAAATTAAATTGATTTGACAAAGACGTGTAAGTCCCAAGCTAGATATTCGTGCTACTGGATCAAATGTTTTCTCACAATCAAGCATGTATTCCTATGTAACACCACGAGCTACATTATATTTGGATGAACTTCTAAATTCATCATGCTTTATCGAGAAAAACACTTACTATCTGGTCTATCTACTATAGTCCATGTTTCTCTTGTAGCTTTCTACCAGCTTGATTTACCAGCTCTAGTCTTAATTTCATCAATTGACTTGGGAACACTATTGGGAAATTTCTGCGCATTCATTAAACAACTGTTTGAAAGTTTATAAGACGACAGTGGCCTTTCACTTCGTCTAACATCACATTGCTCATCAATGGATTCCACACCAACACATGGTGTTTCAAGAGAATGTCCTAGGCCGATCATCTGATACACATTTATCAGCATTTTCCTCCGTACTCTCATTACGGATGCCCTTCTGGCCTTTATGCTCCCTATTAGGGATGGCAATGAGGTCCACATTCAGCAAATCTGAATTTTATCAATCCTTACTCTCCATAAGGATGCCTTAATGACCTTTATGATCCTTACCTTCAGTAAGGACGTCAATGAGGTCTACATTCAGCAGATCTGAATTTTCACAATCCTTACTCTCATTAAGGATTTTTTCATGACCTTTATGCTCCTTACTTCATTAAGGACGTCAATGAGGTCTACATTCAGCAAATCTGAATTTTCACAATCCTTACTCTCATTAAGGATTTCATCATGACCTTTATGCTCCTTACTTCATTAAGGACGTCAATGAGGTCTACATTCAGCAAATCTGAATTTTCACAATTCTTACTCTCATTAAGGATTTCATCATGACCTTTATGCTCCTTACTTCATTAAGGACGTCAATGAGGTCTACATTCGGCAAATCTGAATGTTCACAATCCTTACTCTCATTAAGGATTTTATCATAACCTTTATGATCCCCACTATCATTGGGGTTATCAATGAGGTCAAGGGCTTCATGTTCCTTATTCTCACTTAGGAACCTAGAATCCTGAAAGATTCCGTAACATCAGCTCTAGAACTCATTGTAGCTTAATCTACAACAACATCTCTTGCAACCACAAACTTTCTTGCGCTCAATTCCCAAAGTCGAAAAAACATTTGAATCATATCCAAAAAGGATAGCTTTAGATGTTGAACCAAACATTGGCAACTTTCAAACTGAAATGAGCCTCGCTTTTTGCTATAAAGTCTTTAAACATTGCAAAAACATCGGACTTATAGGCCAAAAGATATGTTACGCAATAGTGTGTATATTGATCAATAAATACAACGTAATAACTTTTGCCATCTACAGTAGAAGGAGTTATCGGACCACATACATCGGAATGGATAATAAACAACGGTCTTTTAATATATTCCTTATTTTTAGATTTTTCAAATGGAAGTCTACATTGCTTCCCATTAACACATGCTTCACATATGTCATCATTAATTTCCACATTTTTCAAAATATTAGTATCTTCAAACATGTTATTTCTTTTGATTTCTAAAAATTTTTCCTTACTTAAATGCCCCAACCTTTCATGCCACAATCGATACTCTTTATTATTTGGTTTACCTTTATTCATTACATATGCTCTATGGCATAGATTAAAGTTAATAATGGGAACGTTATACTCACAAACACCTTCCAGAATCACTTGCCCATCTTTTGTGGCCTTCACACCTCCTGGATGAAACTCGATCGTTACTCCAGAATCTTGCATTCGCTTCACAGAAAGCAAGTTATGAGGGATTTCTTCACAGAACAGAACATCCTCCAGGGTGACATCGACTTGGCAATTACTGCGTAGCTTAACTATGCCTTTTGATGTGGCATACACATATGCGCCACACTTTGCCACTGCAATTCCAATCGGTGATTCCACATCAATGTGATCAGCATAAAGACACTTGTTGTTTATGATGTGGTCAGACGCTCCTGAGTCCAAAATAAACGACACCCCGCCACTTACGGCAGAATGACTTGTCGCCCGTGCTATCATAAAGGCGATACCTCGCTGTGGTACAACCGATACTGCTTGTGCCTGCTTTTCGTTTTCTTTATCATTAGTTGTGCTAAACTTTTTAAATTTAAAACAATCTTTCTGAAAGTGCCCCTTTTTTCCACAGAAAAAGCAGTTCATGTTTGACTTAGCTTTGAATTTATTTGACCGAAATGTTTTACGGGTTTTATTTGAACTTGTATTTCGTTTATTTTTAGAAAAGCCTTTACCACTTATAGCCTGTAATACTTTGGCGCTTGTATCTTTTGTGTCATTTCTTAATTTAATCTCATGGTCAAGCAAACGATTTTTCACAAAAGACAAAGTTATGTTTTCTTCGGACAACGTTTCAATAGCAGTGATGACTCCATCATAGCAAGGCGACAATGTCAACAATAAATGACTCACTTTGTCCACCTCCTCAACCTTTGCACCCGATGAAATTAATTCGGTGACTAAATCGTCAAAAATATTAAAATGGTTGATCAAAGGGGTGTGACTTTTTAATTTTAAAGACAATAACTGCTTTCGGACAGACAATTGCGACGCTAGGCTTTTACGCTCATAAATAGCGTCGAGATCCGAAACAATTTTCTTCGCAGAATTTTCATTTGTCGCAAAGCCTAAAAATGAATCACTTAGGTATTCTATTATAATTGCTTTTGCCTTACTGTCCTTTCTTAAAAATCTTTCACTTTCCTCTTGAGGAGCATCACTATCCACGACACTAAGCAAACCCTGTTCCAATAACAAAGAACGTATTCTAAATTTCCAAATAGAATATTTTTCGCCATCGAACGGCTTAATATTGCGCTTCACTTTTTCCATGCTTTTTTTTTTTCTTTTCCAAGAACTGCGGCGCCACTGATCTAGCTATGTACATAT
>JBAMBL010000413.1:0-31920 GCA_037043405.1 Drosophila subquinaria | reverse complement strand
TTGCCGCCGATACCAACATATTTTAATTTGTTTTAATTTTCATTTAAATTTCATTTCATTTACTGTATCGATATATTTGAATTGTTAGTCATATCGATAGTTGTTATCTAAGTTTCCATGTATCGAATTAGCTTTTTGTATCGAACATGCTCGATAATTGTAAGCGTCACTTGGCCATCAGAAAAGAGGGAAAAAAGACGAAATATTTTTTAAGCGCGCGCGATACGCGCATATACTGAACATTATAATACTTAATAAATACGTACAACACCGAAAGTTGTAAGATCGAATACAATAAATATTGTGTTTGCGTTTTTAATTGAGTGGAGTCGAGTTAGCGGTGCTCTAAGAAGTCGTTTTCACCCTCATAGTTGATATTGCCGGTCACAATTCTTAAAAAATATTTCTTCCATGAAAAAGAATTGAAAGTGCGGACAAGCAAGACAAAACAATTCATAACTGTACAAACTAACTGCGAAGTGTTACTAGTGTTGTGTGTGTGTTTGCATGTATGCAAAAAACTGCATACAAAAGTAAGCAAGACAATAATTGGAATTGCAGAATTCCACGAATTATTTCGTCATCACAACTTAGTGCGTGTAAGCTTGTACGTATACATACACAAGCGAATTTCACAATTCTTCGAAATGGTACATATGAAAATCGGTTCGCTCGAATTCTTATAAAATCAACATCGAACTTGGACAGTTGAAAATTTAAGTAAATAATTGCGCCGAAATTAGTTGAACAAAAAACAATAATCATGTCTCTGTGCGGAGTGTGTAAAAAGAAAGGTAGCACCACGGAAAACTGGGTTCAGTGTGACCAATGCAAGGAATGGTTTCATTTTGCATGCGTTGGAGTAGACGAAGACATCGTCTACAAACCTTGGAAATGCAATAACTGTGAAAAGCTGATCAATATTTCAAGCCAGGTTATGCATTCACCTGTCAAAACGAACATGTCCTTGACCAAGGAGTCCACTGAAGCTTCCGGGGCTGCCCAAGCGCAATCCCACATCACTGAAGAAATGCAACAACAGCCGTCAGCATTCAGCATCAATACAAACGTAAACACAAACGCGCATGGCGCTTTGAATCAACAGCAATTGATGTTGGCCATGCTGGAGGAGAAGAGGGCTACGGAGGAACGCTACATCGAGCAAAAATATAAACTTCTTGCTCAAATGAACGGTCAAGAGTTCACTCTTCCCATCTACGCACCACCTCCAGTTGTAGGGATCGGAGGCCCATCAAGTTCTCAGTTGGCGGCAAGACATGCAATCCCAAAGGAGCTTCCAAAGTTTAGTGGCGATCCAGAAGACTGGCCATGCTTTATCAGCACATTTGAACACAGTACTTCGGTCGCAGGGCTCTCAGACGTAGAAAACATGTTGCGTCTCCAGAAATGCCTAGGAGGAAAAGCCAGAGAGCTAGTCAAGGATAAGCTTCTCATTCCTTCAATGGTTGCGGACGTCATCGCAACTTTAAAAATGTTTTTCGGAAGACCAGAGCATATTCTGGAAAGAATGATCGAGAGAGTCAGGAAGCTGCCACCACCTAAGGATCGATTGGAGTCGTTTATCGACTTTGCCTTGGCTGTGCGTAACGTATGCGCCATGATGGAGGCCAGCAACTTGCAGGCGCATCTTAACAATCCAATGTTAGTGAAAGAACTGGTTGACAAATTACCCAATAAGCACAAACTCGATTGGGCGATGTATCCAAAATCCTGTCAACCACCAGTTAAGGAGTTCAGCGACTGGATCTACAAGATTGCCGAGGCGGCATCAACTGTAATCTGTCCATCCACCTATAAGGCGAACCCAGTCAATTCACACTACGAGGATCCAAACCAGGCCAGTTCTTCCAATCAGAAAGTAGCTGCAGCTACAAACACGCCTACTCCGAAGCAAGTCACATCCAAATGTATGGCATGCGGATCACAGGAACACTCTGCTCCACAATGCGAAAGCTTCAACAAGATGTCCGTAGACGAAAGATGGACAAAAGCGAAGTCAGCAAGGGCTTGCTATCGTTGCCTCAAGAATCACCGCAAGGGCTGTTTCATGAAGACGACGTGTGGTATAAATGGATGTACCTATAAGCATCACCCATTACTGCATAAAGATGACCCCAGCAAAAGCAGCACTCCAAAGGATGATCTTCCGGATCAAGTTGTCGTGGGTGCACACAGCAATGTTAATAAAAATAATTACTTCCGTATCGTTCCAGTTAACATTCACGTAGGCAACAAAACTACACTGGTGTACGCATTCCTGGACGAAGGTTCTTCTGTGACCCTAATGGATGAGGAGACCTTCAATACGCTGGGCATCAAAGGCGTGCCAAGTCCTATTTGCCTACAGTGGACCAGTGAAGCCACACGCAATGAAAGCTCATCCAAACGGGCATCAATGCGCGTTTCTGGAATAAGCAGCGAAAGATGTCATCAACTAAACAATGTCCATACCATTCGCAATCTGGCTCTTCCATGGCAATCGCTGAACGCAGATGAGCTGTGCATCAAGTATCCGTATCTGAAAGGGGTACCACTGCAGTCCTATCCCAACATACGACCTGTGTTGCTCATCGGTGCTGACAACTGGAAGATTGCCGTACCACGTAAGCTGCTCGAAGGAAAAAATGACGAACCAATTGGATCAAAATGTCTGCTTGGTTGGAGCATTCAAGGCACATCAAAGACAGCAAATAACTGGGCGATGCATCATTGCGACTGTCAGTGGCAGGAGCTACACGACATGGTGAAGGAGAGTTTCAACCTGGATGAAGTCAAACCTCGAAGTTTACTTTCAGAGGATGACAAAATGGCCGTTGAAATTCTGGACAAAACATGTACTAAGGTCAACGGGCGATTCGAGATTGGACTTTTGTGGCGCAACATTAACAATGTGCTGCCAGAAAGCTACCAAACTGCACTCAATCGTCTCAACTGCTTGAAGAAGAAGATTCAACGAGAAGCAGATCTGTACAACAAAATTGAAGATCAAGTAAACAACTTGGTGCAAAAGGGATACGCAGTTGAGCTCACGGAGACAGAAATAGCTAATCCTCCCAGGTTGACTTGGTACTTGCCGATCTTCATAACATTAAATCCAAACAAGCCCAATAAAGTTCGTCTCGTTTGGGACGCAGCCGCCAAATCTCACGGAGCAGCCTTAAATGATTTTATTCTCACTGGACCGGACCTGCTGACTCCACTTCTAGTGATTCTTCTAGCATTTCGAGTGGGGCAAGTTGCCGTGTGCGGCGACATCGCCGAAATGTTCCATAGGATTACCATTCGCGAAGAAGACAGGCAAGCACAGCGTTTCTTGTGGTACGACCAAGGCAGCGGCAAAGTAAAGGCATACGTCATGCATGCTATGACATTTGGGATAAGCTGTGCACCATGCATCGCGCACTATGTACGAAATAAAAATGTCGAGCCATACCGACAACTACAGCCACGTTTATATGAAGCTATCCAGAAGGCCCACTACGTCGATGATTATATTGACAGTATGGACACCGAGCAGGAGGCATTGGAGATGTCAAAATTAGTGCGCAAGGTCCACAAAGAAGGAGGCTTTGAAATACGTAACTGGTCGTCCAACTCTGCCAAGGTGTTAGGCGAGCTTCTGGAAGATGGCAAATCAACTGGACAATCACCAGTCCAATTTGGACACACTGAGAAAATCCTTGGTATGTATTGGGATCCACAAACTGACTGCTTTCGATATGTTCTCAGATTCGCACGCTTAAGACGAGATGTTCTGAGTGATGGCATCGTTCCGACCAAAAGAGAGCTACTTCAAGTCCTAATGTCAGTTTTCGACCCTCTGGGATTGGTATCCTGCTTTACCATCGGACTGAAGATACTTCTGCAGCATGTGTGGCGCTCCAAAGTAGGCTGGGATGAAGAGCTCCCCCAAGAGCTGAGCAACGATTGGGAAAATTGGAAGCGCTTACTTCCACAAATCCAGATGCTGGAAATTCCCCGATGCTATTCCGAAAACCTTACCAAGGCGACTCAAGCAGATCTCCACATCTTCGTCGATGCCAGCGAATACGCCTACGCAGCAGTTTGTTACGCTCGAGTCCAGCTGCATGATATTGTGCATGTCACTTTGGTCGCAGACAAGAGCAAAGTGGCACCTCTCAGGCCGCTGTCCATTCCCAGGATGGAGCTGCAAGCTGCAGTAGCAGGACTACGTCTGGGACAAAAGATCATGAAAACCCGCGGTCTTAAAATCAACAACATCACGTACTGGTCGGACTCAAAGACCGTATTACAATGGTTGAAGATGGATCCCAGAAAATTCCAGCAATTTGTAATGCATCGGATTGGCGAAATACTGGAGTCCTCAGATGTCAAGCAATGGCGCTGGATTCCAACCAAACTAAACGTGGCAGACAAAGCAACCAAAGACTCGAGTGCAGTGGACATCGCAAATTGGCTTCAAGGACCAGATTTTCTGCAAAGCCCAGATGCTGAGTGGCCAATTGATGAAATCATCATCGATGAAACTGACACTGCCGAGCTGAGAAAACATGTTTACGTGACGTCTACGAAGCCGAGCATCGCTATAAACGTCGAATACTTTTCGCAATGGCGACGATTATACAGAGCAGTAGCAACGTTCCTGCTGTACGTTGACCGATTAAAGGCTCAGCAGAAAACCCAAATGAAACCGGACAAGGTTAACATGGAGCTGATCAACCGGGCGCAGAACCTACTCTTCAAGCAGGCGCAGGCCAATGGATATTCCAACGAAATCAGCAAGCTATCGGCAAAATTACCGCTACCAAAGCAAAGTAATTTGAGAGGACTGAACGTGTACATCGACGCCAACGGAATCTTGCGCACTCAGGGGAGACTCAGCGAAATGAACTGCAGGGAAGACGCCATCTTATTACCAAGACAGGATTATATAACATTCCTCATTGTAAAAGCGTTCCACGAGGATCACCATCATCAAGCGCATGAAACGGTGATTAACAATGTAAAATCCGTTTACTGTATCCCGACGCTGCGTGTACTTTACAAATCTGTACGGCAACGATGTCAAAAATGCAAAAACGACACAGCAATTCCAGTGCCACCACAAATGGCTCCAGTTCCAGCAGCTAGAATGGCCAGCTTCACAAGACCATTCACCTTCACTGGAATCGACTATTTTGGACCACTCTTTGTGAACGTGGGCCGGCATAAGGAAAAGAGATGGGGTGTGATCTTCACATGCATGACGCTGAGAGCAGTGCACTTCGAGATCGCGTATAGCTTGGACACCAGTTCCTGCATAATGTGCTTGCGCAACTTTATGGCGAGACGCGGCACTCCTGCAGAAATATTCTCGGATAACGGAACCAATCTCAGATCAACGGAAAAGGCACTGAAGGAAGAGCTGCTAAAAATCGATTTCGACCACATCGTGGTGAAGTACGACCGGATTAAATGGCGCTTCAACCCACCAGGCGCACCACACATGGGTGGAGCTTGGGAGCGGCTCATCAGGACTACAAAAGGAATCCTCAAAGCAATAAGCCCAAATTATTCATTTAACGATGAAACCACTAAGCAAACAATACATAGAGGCGTCAAACAAGCATTTTTGTGATATCATATTTTTTGTATAGCGTGCAACCCCAGAGCGTTCGGCAAAAGCCGAACGCTTTTTGCAGTGGGACCCCAGAGCGCAAGCACAGCTGAGAGAGAGCGCACACGAAAAATGTTCAGTCTCTCTCTCATTATCGTTTCTATGTGTATGTGTGTATGAACATGCGTACGCTTCTTAGTGTGCGTGAAATGTAAGCATGCGGGCTCGATCACCCGCTGGAACATACCCTGTTAGAAAAATACGCAAATACAAACAATTTTTTTTTCTTATTTTCTTTGCTTTTTTCATTGTTTAATAATTGTATGTCACAGAAATATGATTTTTTATTAATAATACTGCAAATAATAATTAATAAACAATACAAAGCAAAGAGAATGAAAATAAGTGTTTGTATCTAAAACAGGGTATGTTGCTACGGGTGATCGAGCATGCCGTCGCTTGTGTGCGCTCTCTCTCAGCTGCGCTTTGCGCTTTAGAGAAAAACGCGGTCGGATTTTGCCGAACGCTCTGGGGTTGTACGCTATACAAAAAATATGATATCACAAAAATGCTTGTTTGACGCCTCTATGTATTGTTTGCTTAGTGATGAAACTCTGCGCTGTGCACTAATGGAGGCGGAACTGATCATCAATTCTCGTCCACTTACATTCGTCAGTCTTGAGACGGCGGATGACGTCGCTCTAACGCCGAATCATCTGTTGTTGGGCACAGTGGATGGCTACAAACCAATCTGCAGTGACGAATTGGACCTGCGCCAGCGATGGCATCAATCTCAGACGTTTGGTGACCAGTTCTGGAAGCGTTGGGTCAAGGAATACGCACCAGTCCTCACGAAACGCTCAAAATGGTTTGAGAAAACGACTCCAATACAAATCGGGAGTGTCGTCGTCGTCGTTGATGAAAACTTGCCGAGGAACATATGGTTAAAGGGTCGTATTATCAACACTATCACTGCCAAGGATGGACAGGTCAGACGCGTGACCATTGAAACAAGTAAAGGAACCATGGAGAGACCAGCCACAAAGGTCGCCGTTCTTGACGTCGGCAAACCATAAGTAAACGATTCCAGAGTAGGATCCTTTACGGAGGAGGGAATGTTGCCGCCGATACCAACATATTTTAATTTGTTTTAAATTTCATTTAAATTTCATTTCATTTACTGTATCGATATATTTGAATTGTTAGCCATATCGATAGTTGTTACCGTCCGCAGTGATTATTATTATTACTATTATTTATTTTTTTTTTTTAAATTTTTTTTTAGTATTGTTATTTTTATGTTTAATTTAGTTTAGTTTCAAGGGTGTGTCGTTAAGTTTGACCTGAAGTGCGATAACGCGGTAATTGATTCCATAGGCGAACAGCATGAATAAAAAAGTTCCTATCGAACTGGCCAACTTATGCTAAATATAAGCAAACAATATTGTTTATTTTTCTAGAATTTGTAAATTGAATTTTATCAAAAAGATTCTTTGAATCCTTATTATTAATTTATTTATGTAGTAATTACACTAGTTTACAGCCAAAATGCAAAGTGAACCAAAGTATTTTTTTCTTATGGACATTGGCCTTCTAAACACGAAAATGGCACTTAAAATTTTTTTCATGGAAGCGTTTTCGAAATATTCGAAATTTTTCGAATTTTCAAGGTTACTCCAACACTTTTGAGTATATTTCCATTTCTACAGATCCGATTTGGCCGAACAAGAACTTAAATTAAAGGTGAGTTATTTCTCTTCAACTTTTGTCCATAAAGTATTAAGATCGGTTCAGCAGTTCAGGTGCTAGCGATTTTAATAAGTTCGAAAATGGCGTTTTTTGCGATTTTTTGAGTTCGAATGCTAACATATCGTCCTGGAAAAAATATAAATCATAAGGATAAAATTTTTTTTACTCGTTTATCGTAAAGCCGATACTGTTTCGAAGAAAATAAGGTATAGTTTATGCAAATCCATCGACATATGGCGAACTAATGCAGCTTTAACTGGGCCAAAAGTTGTGGAAAATGCTCGCCTTTGCCCTTGCACATATACAAGTGCGTTTGGTCGCTGCAGAGTACGCTCTCAGTGTTTGCTCGTACGTGTTCACGTAATTTGCTTACTCCGTCGATGGATTTGCATAAACTATACCTTTTTTTCTTTGAAACAGTATCGGCTTTACGATAAATGAGTAAAAAAAATTTTATCTCATTGATTTCTATTTTTTCCAGGACGATATGTTAGCATTCGAACTCGAAAAAATCGCAAAAACGCCCATTTTTGAACTTATTAAAATCGCTAGCACCTGAACTGCTGAACCGATCTTAATACTTGATGGACAAAAGTTGAAGAGAAATAACTCACCTTTAATTTAAGTTCTTGTTCGGCCAGATCGGATCTGTAGAAATGGAAATATACTCAAAAGTGTTGGAGTAACCTTGAAAATTCGAAAAATTTCGAATATTTCGAAAAAGCTTCCATGAAAAAAATTTTAAGTGCCATTTTAGTATTTTTAGAAGGCCAATGTCCATAAGAAAAAAAATACTTTGGTTCACTTTGCAAAAAAAAGTTTTAATTTTGTAAACTAGTGTTATTAGTGCTCTCAAGTTTGTCCAATTTTCTAGGCTAACGTCAACTTTTTAGTTCGAGTAGCTTGTTATATGCTCCCTCCATCTTGCAATATTATTGAAGACCACGCTTTGAAATGTAAATTTGTTAGAAATGAATGAGCTCTAGTTAAAAAGATTTAAGTTGAAATTCTAAACAAGTTGACAGTCCTGCAGAACACTATGGTAAAAAAGTCCGATATTTTGGCATTTATTCAAAATTGTTTTTGTTCAATATCTACAATTTTTTTATTTCCTTAATAAAAAAACTTCAAAGCAGCCAAAAATAAATTTTTTAAGATTTTTAGGGACTACCCTTAATATTTTAAGCGCGCTCAATGTCAGCTGATTGAGCGTTGCCATATGAACTGAAAAAGAGTGTGAAAAATAATTGTAACAGAGCCAATTGTGTTTGTTAAGCAAGCATAATAAAAATTAATAAATATGGATAAAGTTGATAAATGTATTTAAAAAACGGTAGTAGTAGAGATTTTTAGTATTTTGTGGTTTATTGTGCAATTGTCCAATATGTTGTTTATGTGTATTTTTAGCTAAAAACTAACAAATGTGTTCCTATTCTGTTAAACTTTTTATTAGTTAGGGCTCACGAGAGATCGAGAGTTTTACCTAAAGGTTTTTAAATAAACCGTCTGTACAATCAGATGTTAATAATCCCTTTTGTTCGATTTTGTTCCTTTTCGTAAAAATTACATGCTGTAGGTGGGATGATGATGACTCAGATGGGAGCGAGGTGAAAACATGGTCAAATTAAAAAACTAAATAAATTGTCAATTCTACTTTAGTCTAATTAGCAAACATGGAAAGGTTAAAATAAATTGTTTTATAGTTAAGATTAAAATAAAAAAAATTACTTTGTTTTTCTTAGTTGGAGACGAGCTCCAATTAAATAACAAAAAAAAATTATACATTTTAAAATATTATAACTAAGCTTCGTGTCAAATTTTAAGCCTCTAGTTATATATTTACATTTTTTATACACTTTTTTTTTAATTTTTCGCATAGTCGTATGGGGAGGGGGAAGTGAAAGCGTGGTCCAAATCAAAAAAAAATTTTAAATTCTAAATCAGTCTAACTAAAGTTCATGCCAAATTTCAAGTCTCTATCCTTGTATTTAGAGTTTATGCCAAAATAATTTAATGCCCTTATAATTGAATCAGAGTTGTTCCTAATTAACTACTTTTTTAATGAATTTGGCATTTCATTGGCATTGAAAAAAAGTAGTGCTAGTGAAATGTCATTTCAGTAGGCATTGAAAAAAGTAGTGCTAATGAAATTTCATTTAACTAGCATTGAAAAAAGTAATGCTAATGAAATCGAATTTAACTGGCATTGAAAAAACTAGTGCTAGTGAAAAATTTTCATTGCTTTTCATTTTTAATGCCAATGAAAATTTTTTAATTAGCATTGAGTAATTATAGGAAAAAATTATTTTAAATAAAATTAATAATTATTTTTTTGGAAAAATTGAAAAATATTGAAAAAATGGGAAAAAATTGGAAAAATATAGAAAAGTGGAAATAAACGTGAAGAAAAATGTGGAAAATGGTTTTTCCAATAGTTTTCCCGATATACCATATATTTATACGATAGTTTTATACGATAGTTTTATGCGATACTTTTATACAATAGTTTTTTACGATAGTTTTATACGATAGTCTTATACGATATTAATTCATGCAATAGTGCACTGCTCTTACTTTTTTATGTTCGCCCATTTTTCAGACTATTTCAAGAAAACAATTGCTAAGTCGAAAAATAATAACTGTTCCTTTATTCTGAAACCCCCAGGATAATAAAAATCGTAATCGTTTTTTCCTACCTTTAATCGGTTAATATATATCTATATATATATTTTTTATTTTTATTTTTCAAAATATGTTGTTTGCTTTTAGCAATACCAATTGCTCAAAATGGCTGTCCGATAAATTTTGCCGTTTCGGTCCGTTTATAAGCCCAGCGTAGCTGAAAAGGCGTTCAACTGGCGCAGAAGACGGCAATGGCGTATTATACCGGAAAAAGGACGATTTAATGGTCGGGTATCTGTTAAGACTCTCGATGGAGTCATCCACATCATTTAGGTATCGTGCAAACTCGACACGTAACGGAGTCTCTTCCAAAGAATTTTCTAATAAATGAAAAAAAAAATGTATTCAAAATTAAATAAATATTTTTATCAGCTGAAATACCTGAAGCACTCTCTCCAAAATCGAAAAAGCTAAACATTTTTGTGTCCTTTTGTGCTGAAGACGTGCTGGGTGTGTGGACCGAAAATTGTATAAGACTATCGTATAAAACTATCGTAAAAAAATATTGTATAAAAGTATCGCATAAAACTATAGTATAAAACTATCGTATAAATATATGGTATATCGGAAAACTATTGGAAAAACTATTTTCCACATTTTTCTTCACGTTTATTTCCATTTTTCTAAATTTTTTCAATTTTTTCCCATTTTTTCAACTTTTTTCAATTTTTCCAAAAAAATAATTGTTAATTTTATTTAAAATAATTTTTTCCTATAATTACTCAATGCTAATTAAAAAATTTTCATTGGCATTGAAAATGAAAAGTAATGAAAATTTTTCACTAGCACTAGTTTTCAATGCTAGTTAAATTCGATCCCATAAAAAAACCTCTTTTCGAGGTAAAAGTCTAGTGACGAAAACATTTTCATGCCCCAAAATTTCTGATATCCAATTTTGTGACGAATAATATTAAGTTTTACACATAAATTATTTTAAACAAAATTTTGGCACTCGGCACATTGCGCTAAAATGTCTCAATTCTTCATACCAAATAAAACTTACTGTTTTGCGCAGTGCCGAATGCAAAAATTTTGTTTAAAATAATTTATATGTAAAACTTAATATAATTCGTCACAAAATTGGATATCAGAAATTTTGGGGCATGAAAATGTTTTCGTCACTAGACTTTTACCTCGAAAAGAGGTTTTTTTATGGGATATCAGAAATTTTTGAATAAGACATCAGAAATTTTAAAAATGCAATATTTTTTGACAGTATAGCTTTGTCAACTTTGTTTATTGTTTGAACAAGCTAGAACAATCTGTCTGGCAACACTGGTCCCCTTTACAAAGACACATGCCCAGCGCAAAAGCTATCAGCACTCTTCAACTCTGGCTGCTATGACACTTTGCAGCTGCTGTCCTATTCCCAATCTAAGTAAAATGTATATCTTCAGTTAACAGGAAATTTCCGCATTACGCTGCAAGCAGTGTACATACTGCATATGTACATGCATGTGTACATGCCTAAGAGCCCTTCGAAATACCTATTCAACGATATATAAATCGCATCTCTAGCTTCTATCGTTTGGATGCTATGGGCGGTTTTTAGCGATTTTTCGCAAAAAGTCGTAGAACAAACGTTTCTAGATTTTTGAGCGGAAACAAGTCCTCATTCAAACTTCTAAGCTATAAGAAAGATTTGATCCAAACAGACAAACGGATCCTCTTTCCAATTCGAAAGTTAAACGAATACAGTGGCGAGCAAACGTGAGTGCATGTTCAGAACACTGACTTTCATGATTCATAAAAACAAAACCATACAAGGGAATCCAAATTTTTTTTTCTAAATTTTTATCATTTCATTCTTAGCAAATAGGAGTAAGGAAACATTAATAAAAAAGACAAATTCTTAGATTTTGAAAGAAAAAGGAAAAAGGAAAAGGAAAAAAAAGTTAGCTTACTTTTTCAACTTTTTAACCTAGATTTTTTGGAAAGAAAGTTTTGATGCAAAAAGCCGACAAAATCAATTCTATTAGTGACAGCAAAAAAAAATTTTCAAAAATCTCTTCGCTAGTATTTTTTAAATTTTTTTGAAATTTTAAAAAAAAAATCATCTTTTGCATGAAAATTAAAAATCAGTTAATAGGTTATATCTTCCAAGCCAATCAACAAAAATTTATGGTTGATACATTAAAAAAAGCGAAATTTTACAAGCTCAAACATATTGAAAATTTAAAAAAAAAACGTTAGCGGCGTTTTCTCGAAAACCGCCAAAATGTGGAAAAAATTACCTTATTTAACCTGTAGCTTTTTACCTGTGTACTTTAGAAGGTATGCTTAAGAGTCCTTCAAAATACCTTTCCAAAGACATATAGATCATATCTGTAGCTTCTATGGTTTGGACACTATGGGTTAAGTTAATACCTTTCAATCGGTATATAACTCGACCTGATCGGACAAGCGCGTCATAGCAAATTTTCCCATTCTTCCTGTGTATATATGCTAGTCGCCTTCGCACCCTTCGTGCTGCTTTCGTCACTAGCGCGGACTGCCGTCCGCAGTGATAGAATTACTATTATCCCATAAAAAAACCTCTTTACGAGGTAAAAGTCTAGTGACGAAAACATTTTCATGCCCCAAAATTTCTGATATCCAATATTGTGACGAATAATATTAAGTTTTACATATAAATTATTTTAATTGCGCTAAAATGCCTCAATTCTTCATACCAAATAAAACTCACTGTTTTGCGCAATTTGTCAATTCTGCAACAACAATATGCCCATTTCAATCGACCACATTCTGGATGAATGCACAGCATTTAAAAAGCTCCGTACCCACATCCCTAACCACTCCTTCACATCACTCCTATCTTACCCAACCACAGACCATATACTAGCAGTCAATGATTTCCTCAAAAAAGCCAAGCTAACTAATTTGTTATAAAACTAACATTAAGTCAACAAAGCCAATAAAGCAGTACAACCATGTAAAAATGTAAATATGAATCTTACCTATACTTATCTTAGCTATACTTATGATTAACTCAATACACAAATATGTAAACATACACACACATAATTATTACTCATACTCCTAAACTAGTAGTAAATACAAAACCGATCCTCATCTTAAAGTAAGCACACGCATCCTTAGCCGAAAGCCCCAGTAGCTATGGCTGTTTCCCCTGTAGCTTTAGTTTTAACTATAAGCATACAGTTATTTAAATAAAAATAAATAAAATAAATATACACAGGAAGAATGGAAAATTTGCAATAACTGTCCGATCAGGTCGAGTTATATACCGATCGAAAGGTATCAATTAAACTTACAAATGTGCATACTAAGACTTTTGAAAACTCACCTGGTTCGTGAGATAAACAGGTGTAAGTGGGAGGGGCAAAATTTAAATGATTGGAGCTAATGGGGCCGTTGGAGCCTTTTTGATTTTTTTTTTAATTTTTTACTATTCTAATCAAAAATACGCGTCGAATGATACCTGTTCCGAAGAAATTGAGAGATGGTTCGGAGGGGGCTCAGCTGAGGCCACCAGGCGGGTCGCGGGTTGCTGATAGCGAATGGCCACCCCTCGGGATGGTTAGCTGCGAATAGCGGGTCTACCCCGTAATAAGCAGTCCCGGACAAACAGCGGGTACGATACCGATTATCGTACCGACAAGGCGTTTGTGTTGCCGCCTTTAAAGCATAGCCTCACACACCCCCAAACTCCCTCACAAGTACCTACCTCATCCTCTCCCCTTATCTCACTCCGGGCCGGACTAAGAGTGTTACTCGTACCGTGCTGAGAGTCAGCCTGGCTGGGGGCCCGGGTCAAAAACTAGCTCAGTCGCTAACGGTGGGCTCAGGCAAGTGGCGACCGCCTGTTCTAACCAGCCTTATCCGGGCATGCGGACTTCTGCTCGGATGGACCTCACCCTTGTCGCGCTAAACGGAACTTTTTATGGATAAAAAGAATAAAAAATTAAAACCCCCGCAGGATCTCCCTGCGAAAAGTGTTGCCAGACACTTTGAGGACCGCAACCTTGATAGGGAGCGGCCCTCCAACGTGGTAGACCATCCTCCACGTAGCCAAGCTCCGGGCTCAAACAGGAGAGTGCCGCCGGCACAGCATAGACGACCAAGTCTACAGCAATCGCGGCAACACGCGCATAGGACCACGGTAGGACCAGCCCGACCGATGCGTCCTGCGCTAGCCGCTGAAAGGAGCACGGTAGGAAATTCCCGACCGCTGCGACCAGCGCGAACCGCTGACGGACGGCAGGGAAAGCGACCCCTGCTGTCAAAGAAGAAGGATCTTCTGCCAGGTTTGGGAGAGCCGGGTGGACTAGATGATCCCCACAGGCGTGAACTCCCCTGAACCTCGCCATTCTTAGAAGGATTATGATTAGTAGCCTTGCACTCGGATATATACCAAGAGCATGGCGTAGAGCTAGGGTGGTCTTCATCCCCAAGGCAGGGAAGAAAGATATCACCAGCCCCAAGTCCTTCAGACCCATCAGTTTAACATCGTTTTTGCTGAAAACGATGGAGAAGCTGGTGGACTACAAGATAAGAAGTACTCTTCTGATGCAAACTCCGCTGCAACCAATGCAGCATGCATACAGAGCAGGCCGATCCACGGATACGGCACTATATCAGCTACACCGCACCTTAAGCACAGTGGTTGATAATAAGGAGGTGGCCATATGCGCCTTCCTGGACATAGAGGGTGCCTTCGACAACACATCTCACGGTGCTGTCCAGGCTGCCCTGACCAGGAGGGGCCTAGACACAACCACTAGCAGATGGATTTCCTCACTGCTGGCATCTAGACAAGCCACGGCAACAGTTCAAGATAGCACTGTTACTGTCACAACCACAAAAGGTTGTCCTCAAGGGGGTGTTTTGTCTCCTTTACTTTGGAGTCTGCTAGTAGATGAACTACTCCAGAAACTTGCCGGCTATGGAATTCAATGTCAGGGCTACGCTGATGACATTGTCATCATAGCACGAGGCAAATTCGAAGAAACACTCTGTGACATTGTACAATCAGGTTTGCGGATAACGAGTGACTGGTGTGGAGAGGTAGGCCTCAACCTCAACCCAGCCAAGACGGTCATCGTTCCCTTCACCAAAAGGTACAAGCTGCAGAGAATGAGGCAAATAAGGCTGTCAAACAGCATAATAGAAACAAGTAAGGAGGTTAAGTACCTAGGAGTCACTTTTGACAGCAAATTAAACTTCGGCTCCCATGTAAAGAACGCGATATCAAAGTGCTCTAGAGCACTTTACACATGTCGCAGTATAGCCGGGAAATCATGGGGCACATCACCGAAGATAATCAGATGGCTATACTTAATGGTAGTCAGGCCAATGCTCACATATGGAGCAATAGCCTGGGGTGATAGAGCACAACTCATCACCGTCAAGAAACAGTTGCAAAGACTGCAACGAATGGCCTGCGTATGTATGACAGGGGCTATG
Source organism: Drosophila subquinaria (assembly GCA_037043405.1). Classification (NCBI taxonomy): domain Eukaryota; kingdom Metazoa; phylum Arthropoda; class Insecta; order Diptera; family Drosophilidae; genus Drosophila; species Drosophila subquinaria. The sequence goes on along the minus strand of JBAMBL010000413.1, from coordinate 16,463 downwards.
AGCACCTGTCCGACAGCAGCCATTGAAGTTCTAATGGAGCTCACGCCACTCCATGTGGTCATCAGACTACACCAAAGAGCGACTCTTCTAAGGATGGCACGGGATGGAGTTGGAAGTAGTCACATCCTTAGCCTAAGAGACGCAGAACTGCTATCAGGTGATCTCCCTTTGCTTATGCAACCAAGGGACGAGATGACAGCCGTACATACGTTCGAGCAGAATTTCGAAGTGAACCTGAGTAGCAAGAAAGAATGGACAACACTTGATGAGGTCCATCCTATGAGACAGCACACCATAAAATGGTACACCGATGGATCTCTCACAGACCAAGGCACAGGACTTGGAGTTGTGGGCCCTCGGATATCATACCATTTATCCCTAGGAACATATACCAGTATCTTCCAAGCTGAAGTATGTGCAATAGGGAGGTGTGCTGATTTTAATCTCAATAGGAACTATCGGAATAGGGATATAGCCATTCTATCCGATAGCCAAGCAGCCCTTCATGCACTCGATAAGGCGAAAGTAACGTCTAAAGTAGTGTACGAGGTACGAATCAAGCTGAACCAACTGGGATTGCATAATAGGCTAACCCTAAGATGGATCCCAGGTCACATGGATATAGCAGGGAATGAAATGGCTGACAAACTAGCCAGAATGGGGGCTAGCAGACCCCTAATAGGTCCTGAACCGTTTTGTGGAATTGGAAGTCACACAATTCGAGAGTACTTACGCAATGAAGAGAGACGACTTCAGCAGTCGCACTGGTTTTAGACCACAGGTCTCAGACAAGCTAAACACCTCCTAGGCAGCTACAACCCTAAGCGGTTCAAGCAGGCAATTTCACTAGGAAAGAACAGACTCAGAATACTCACCGGTCTGCTGACAGGGCACTGTAGACTGAGAAGTCACCTATCCAAATTGGGCATTGTAAGGAGTAGAACCTGCCGTTTCTGCAACTGTGAGGAGGAATCCTCATCGCATATACTAGCAGAATGCACTGCTCTATCTAGACGCAGATGTAGTCTTCTAGGGAAATATGTCATACCTATTGGGGACATTGTATACCTCAATCCGACCAAAATCCTCGACTTCGTGCGAGAGATCAGGTTGATGGATGAGCTATAAGCTCAGAAGGGGGCACAATAGATCCAAAAGGGTCGCGGTGCAGGCTCCCCCCATTAATATTATTATACCTCGATCATCAAAATCCGCTGGCTCAAAAGATTATTAATTTTGAAATTTTTGGTGCCCTTCTCAAAACGAGATGAAAAGTCAGTCTGTTTGTCTGTTTGTTAGTATCAAAGCGTTGATTTAGCTTAAAAGTTTGAATGAGGACTTGTTTCCGCTCAAACCCTCATAGCATCCAAACGATAGAAGCTACAGAAGCGATCTATATATCGTTGAAAAGGTATTTCGAAGGGCTCTTAGGCATACCTTCAACGTTAATTTTTTATTTAAAAAGGTAGAATGGGAATAGGACAGCAGCTGCAAAGTGTCATAGCAGCCAGAATTGAAGAGTGCTGATAGCTTTTGCGCTGGGCATGTGTGTTTGTAAAGGGGACCAGTGTTGCCAGACAGTTTGTTTTAGCTGTACAAACAATAAACAAAATTGGCAAAGCTATACTGTCAAAAAATATTGCAATTTCAAAATTTCTGATGTCTTATTCAAAAATTTCTGATATCCCATAAAAAAACCTCTTTACGAGGTAAAAGTCTGGTGACGAAAACACTTTCATGCCCCAAAAATTTCTGATATCCAATTTTGTGACGAATAATATTAAGTTTTACACATAAATTATTTTAAACAAAAGTTTTGCATTCGGCACTGCGCAAAACAGTGAGTTTTATTGGTATTAGAATTGAGACATTTTAGCGCAATGTGCCGTGTGCAAAAATTTTGTTTAAAATAATTTATGTGTAAAACTTAATATTATTCGTCACAAAATTGGATATCAGAAATTTTTGGTGCATGAAAGTGTTTTCGTCACTAGACTTTTACCTCGTAAAGAGGTTTTTTTATGGGATTAAATAGTAATGGTAATGCTTATAGGCACAACTCTGAATTGAATTATAATTTAAAAATTCATATAACCTAGATAACAATACCTAAATGGGTGTTTTAACAGAGATTATAGTAAAAAAATTATAAACGCATGTTGGAAGACTTCACAAATTGGACCACATGTAATTAATTTGACAGCCCTGATAAATTATAAGCTTTAGTTATTCTGAAAAGTTAGCCTCTCGATTACAGTCAGTACATTATTAAAAGCCTACTTACAAGTTGGTACTATCCAAAGATGCTGCACAATTATTGAAGCATGTTGGTAACTTGAAACCTGTTTAAAAAACTGCACACTGTTGGCAACATCGTACATAAATTGTAAGCTACTGAATTGACTTGCACTTAGATTAAACCACACGTTAGTTGAAAGCGTCATAAATAACACGGTGCAAATAATGTATATACAAAGTGCAAGAGTACTTGAGTGAACAGCGCTCAACTGAGAGATACTCTGTGAGCAATTTGTGAAATCTTAAGATTCATTCTAACTCATTCACTCAAACCCATACACATTCATATCCAGATAAACTGAATGGGCATATGAAGATGATGGCATACTACCCTTTTAGTAGACTTGTTGCCTACAGGGTAGAGTTGTGTCGTTTCGTTCTGAAAAAGTTCAAATGAATGGGTCATTAAGATGAACGAATGAACTTATTCAGTCAATCATGAGCTAAATCGTTCATTTCGCAGTTGGTCAGTAATTTTTTTAAAAATAATAAATTGGATTAAATTTCTTCTTTATTTATTTGTAAGAATGTTTCAATTTCATATTCTTTTTTCTCATTTTCAATAAGCCAGGGTAAAAAAAACATTTAAAAAAACCCATTTCACATTCCACTAAAGATGAACCGTTGTAGCCTATTCACATCGTTTAACTGACCAACTGATCAGATGAATACATCTTTCATAGTTCATGACCAACTAAATAGATACCATATCGTTCATAGTTCATGACCAACTGAAGAGAAACCAAATCGTTCATAGTTTCAACTTTTCATCTTTCATAGCTCATGACCAACTGAGCTAAATGACGGATTTAGTTAACGACTGAAAAATTAACGATTGAACTTATTCAGCAAATTGAACTAAAAAGCCCAACTCTACTACAGGGTATATAAAAACTTCATGTAGTAAAATATATGTACATAAAATAATTTTCCTGGTTGTCAGATGAGCGATGCAGTAGAGCAAATAAATATGCAACCACTTCTCAATATTTGAAATAAGTAATAAATAAATATTGAAAATTCTGTCACATTCCGATGTAACATGAATTATATGACACAAAAAAAAAAACAAATGAAAATAAATGATATAAATTCATATTTGAAATGACGGAAGATTCTCAAATTCAGGCTGGGAGCTGTTGGAGTTAATGGAGCGCGGCATATAAAGACGCTCATTAGAACAGCTCTGTCAGACACCTTCGGCCCAGGCATTTATTTATTTGTCGCTGCTTAGCACAAAACGCACTTTAGAGCGAATGGAATGGCATAAAATAAACGGGGCTCCCGCCCATGAGCTTGAACGCCATCAAATGGCAAAAACTCAATGGAACAGTGTGATCAAATATAGTATAAAAGCAAACACAATTAATTTATTAGAGATAAAACCTTAATTTAAAATATTACCAAAATAAGTTTTAGGGAGTAGGGGGCATTTGATAAGACAAATGATGCAAATTTTAAGACTTAAGTAAAATATTAAATATTAAATCGACTGTTATTGGTCAATAACTAAACAAGAAAAAAATATCAAAGCTTTTATTGTTCTAGCTGAAATTTTAAATTATATTGATCATCAATAATTAAAAAGATATCATATATTCTTAGTTGAAACGGAAGATTAAACAGGCAATCGTTGAAGACGGCATATTCTTTTAAATATAATCTTCAGATCTTTTATTACAATATTTCATAATCTATATTCATTAAACCTGGTCAATTTCTAAAAGTTTTTACGTAAATTCACTATTTTATTAAATATTGAATATTCTGTTTTCCCAATCGTGTATTAATTTGATATTTAAACTTTCTTGTAATGTTTCTACACATTTTTTTTGTTTTAATTTATTTTCCACAACTATATATTTCTTAGTGATTCTGTTTCCTTTCTCTATTTATCTGTTCTGTATTTATTTAGTTTTTATTAGTTTTTACTTATTAGGCACCACTGTGCACACATTATCGCCGCGTGTGCAACTCCTTAGCATGGAAAACGATGAAGTTCGCCTAAAAGCTGGCGACAATTCATGCAAATGAGCAGCAGTCACACACGGGCACACACATGCATACATATTCTCATGCCTGTAACCTCTAAAAAGTGCACAACCACAACACTTAAGACACACACATACATACTACTGGGATATGTACATAAAGTATGTTTCATATACGTAGATGTGTGATGTTTATTTGACACGCCAAAGTATATAATAACAAATAAAAACTTTGGCAAACCAGACGACGACGCCGACGAAGTCGACAACTGCGAGGACTGCGGGGACTTTGACAAAGACGACGATGACGACGAGTACGGCCCATTAGCACGATTGTTGAGCTTTAAGACTACATTGATCTGGGTACCTTTTTGCACACTACGAGGGCCCATAAAACTAGAGCCAAAAAAAATAACAGAAAATACCATCCAGCCATCTTTTGATATAGCCTATGGAATAGATTCTACAAGGTAGAACAAGGCAAGGCTAGGCAACTCCTGAGCAAGGCATGTGTATAGGCTATTAAAGTTGGCTTAGAATTTGGGATAATTCAAATATATGTTTTATGTATAAATAAGACCAACTTTATTGTTTCTAGAAGCAAGAGTCGTAAACTATACTATACTTAGTCACAAACTTGAATTTAGCAAAATGGAAATCAACCGATAGTTTTTTGAAGGGAACTTTTCAGGAAGTCTTTTTTATATCTTAAACATTCATCACATTCACCGATATTGTATTGTTAAAATAATAGATTTTCTCCAGACTTAATAATTTAATTTATTAAATTAATAATTAATTTAATTAAATTTAAAGAGGGCGATGTGACAGGTATATCTAACGCAACGCAATTTTGAAACCAACTGGAAAGTAGTTTTGCAACCGTCAGAGACTGTAAACAGTTACGAGCTTCCAACTGGAAGAAATAAAGTCATCGCTAGTGCTCTATAGAGTAACACTTTTAAGATACCAATAAACACCACACTAAGTCGACTATTATTGCAGAAACCTGTGTAAAAATTGAGTCAGAGGAAACAACGCCTTTACTTGGTACTCGAGTATATTCGATTCGGATGTTATGAAACTAACACTTGCTAAGCAAATTCTCTAGCAATTGATATGTTTTGAGCCAGCACCTCACCATCCTGAAGCTGCAGAAGAGACAACAGGCAGTGGCTACTGTAAATCGAGCTGCTTGGAGCGGTGCCAAGGAGTCTGACTGAAAGTCCAGCTGTCTCACGCCGAAGACTAAAGAAAGCGAGCAAGCTAAGTATGCAACCTCATGACGTCAAGCATCCATGTGAATTCCGAATCTCATTCCTCCAGCTGAAGCTAATGACAAAGCAACAAAAAAAGTAACTGTCACTTTGTGGAAAAGCAGGGCATAAAGAAATTATTTACTTATTACAGTGAATACATATTTTTATGTGGTAATAATAATGTGATAAGAGTTTTTAAGTGAGCTCTGAAAACCCTTAAGATATAGAATGAACGTATAGAATATAATAAAAAAATTAAGTAAATCTTGCGAAAATTTTCCTGCCCTGCTGTTTAATTAATCATCTGCATTCTCAGCAAATGATGTTTTGCTTTGCTGAGCAATATCAATATCAATCTTCAATTGCCGTCTGCCACTTTTGCTTATTGTTTTTCATTAAGTTGAGGGTGACAAATCGAATCTGCCTTTTGCAACTTTTGCTGACCATGTAAAACCAACGATACATCACACAGTTGAGTGCGTCGAGATTGTGTGAGCGAGTCTGTCTTCTGTCTTATCATCATTTATGCACCTTCAAATGTAATTCAGCATACACACATAAAGTTACTCAGTCAGTCAGGCGGTCGGTCGGTAGGTCGGGGCAGGAAGGACTCTGATGGTTACACCAGAAAAGATAAATATGTCGTAAAAGTTTTTTATTTGCGTTTTATTTTTGATACAGCAAATGACCAGCTTGTTGGCAAACAGACAGACATACGCAACCAGAAAGAGACAACGAGTAAGCGAGCAGGCAAAGAGAGAAAGAGTGAGACGGAAAGAAATGGAAACAAAGAAGCAGGCGAGTAGCCAGTGACAGGCGAGCAAACGTCTGTCACCCACAGACCGCCAGTTATTCCCAATGCGGGCGCTGACGGCCCTGCCACGCCCCCTAAACCTTGACTGTAAACTTTAAAAACCACAAAAATTAAGTGGAAATACAAAAAAGGAACTAAATCGAATATTGCATGCACTTTGGTGTATTTATAGTTAAATCTTGATCGAAAACCTGTTTTCGAATTCATAACAGAATGGATAGGGCTTTCCAATTTTTGTGAAAAATCATCTCAAGAATGCCAAAGCTCTTTACTGATGAAATTTACTCTAAATATATATGTATATATACAAAATTGTATTAAGAATTTATAACTTTATTCAACATATTTAACATTTTTGTGTATTTTATGTAACATAAAGGGGAGGAGTAAAACCATTCCATATAAATTTATTTACAGATGTGAAAAAAGAATTTATATAGAATATTATATATATTTCCATAAAAATAAAAGTAAATAAAAACCTATATTGAATAAAAAAAAAACACTAGTAATAGTAATAGTATAGTTTATAATACATGTACCACAATAGACCGTTAAAATAATCAAAATAATTGAACTAATTAAACTAAGTTTTAAAATATAATTTGGATTAATTTTAAACTAAAGAATTGTGTACGGTTATATGTTACTTTTTCTTTTTCTTCTCCCACTTTTTTATTGTAAATTGTTTAATTTTAAAAATATTTAAAAAAAACCGATGTTGTAACAGAGACTAGTGCATTAAATAAGCGTAAGCTTGCAGCTCTAAAAATAAATAAAATAAAATAAAATAAACAAATTGCAAATTTTAAAAATAAGTAATTAAAATTATGAAATTTGCTGAAATAGTTGAAAACTTAAATACTTATATATGTAATTAGAATTAGCTCTGTTGTTGAGAAATGTAAAAGAATGGTGGCTCAAAAAAAGATATAAATTATTTTAAAATGATTAATTTATTATTAACGTTTAATCGTACTCTAACAATTATATAAGGTTGTTGATTTCTATTGACAATACTTATACACATTGCAATATTATACTTTTAATATTATAGCTCATCTCATATAAACCTATTACAAAACGAGTAATACCCTTTTATGCTGAGGTATAACAAGCAGCTGGCAAAGCGCTAACAGCACAATAAACTGTCCGTTCTCCCACTCTTTATTTCCATGTGCCGACTCCAGCATTGCTTTCGTTGAGCGTTGAGAGTGCTGCGAAAAGGTCAACGGGAGACGAGAAGGCTGACCACAAGTTTTAATTACGCATATAATGCCAGCGATTTGCCCGCTTACTCTCGCCCACTCGCTCACTCTGTCACTCACTGAGTTTATTGACCATGGCTTGGAGTCGGGTCTGCATCATTTTTATACATTTAATTTTTTATGCCGGTGACACAGTGACATCAAATGTCAACGAGCTGCAAAACAAACAGCAAAAGCAGCAGAGAAGGCACCATGTATACAAGTTCTGCCCAACGAGTCCTGCCAGCCAGCAGCACAAATATATTTGGAGATTGAGTGTCCAGTGGGTGGCGGAGGCAGCGAAGAGCGCCGCACAGCGCAGCGCAAAGTCAGCTTAGCAAGAAAAATGCTGAAAAACGTAGCACACATTTGGGAGTCGTTGCCTCTGCCGCTCTGGCGAAAATTTGCGAGTTTGTGCGATAATAACATACGGTGGCTCACAGCTTAAAGTATGCACCCTTATTTTTGCTTTAACTGCTATGTAAGTCAAGTTATCACAATAAAAAAAATATATTTGGAAAGGTCGTGTAATTTGCAACTTAACCCATTGAGTACCCTTGGAAAATTTAGAATTTATGTAAATTTATTTTTCAAAACTTTTTTCCTCGATTTTTTACAAAAAATATTTTGATGCAAAAAAATTCTTGGAACAATTCAAAGAGTGACTGCAAAAGAAAATTTTCTTTTTGAAATAATTTCTTCTAAAAATTACAATTTTAACCCATTTTGTTCCTTTTTTGCAGTTTTCAAGAAAATTATAAAAAATACTAACTAGCAGTTAAAGCAAAAATAAGGGTGCATACTTTTAGCTGTGAGCCACTGAATGTAAGTTGCTTGTACATGAGTGTTTCTGTGTGTGTGTGTGTGTAAGTAGCATGCAGATTTTAAATTTAGCCCATAAGCTGCCTGACTGCTGCATGCCAGGGGAGAGGAGACGAGAGGAAGGCACTCGAGGCAGACAGGATGGCTGGTGGGCAAATTTAAAGCCGACTCTCAGGCGAGGCTCAGAACTTTAAATGAACTTAGCAAAGTGTATGCCAGTACACTGTATGTGTGTGTGCGTGAGTGGCGTATTTAACGATTTTTCGCAGCCCTTGCCGACACGTAGGTGTAAGTTGTACAGCGTCGTGTATCTGTGAGATAGATTCGAGTTAATCGTCGTAAAAGCGCTTCATAGTCAATTAGAAGTGCAAAGTTCATGGAAATTGTTTCGTTTTATTTTCTTTTCTGTTGTTTTGTTTGGCTTGGCTTCGTAACCCAACGCAAGAAACTGAATAATTTTTGGTAGTTCATCAAAGAACTTTGAAAAGGGCAGAGCACTCGGATTTGAAGTAATGAAACAAAAGTTCAAGTAATTCACACAAACTGTCAGCTTCAGAATGCTGTTAGCTATTCTGAATATTTGTGCAAATGAAGGGTATTTGAATTGTCGAGCTATGCAATAATAGGCTCAACTGATTGTTCTGTTTATAATTGCGGTTTAAGCACACATTTTGTATTATTTGCGGCTGCAATAAATTATTAGCACTTTGGTTAGTACAAGCATAAAAAGCGAAATTAATATTTAAAAATCATAACACGACTAACAATGTGAATGCACAACCGCAGCCACAGCACGAACAATACTTTCAATAAATGATATACGTTAACTGCTTATGTACAGTTAATGCTATAAATAAAAATTTTCTTGCCATATATTAGTAACTTGTGCATAAATAAATAGAGGATAGGTGATAATACGACAACAAATACGTAGGAGATTGTCAAGTGTGACTAGTGCACTAATTTAAAAGTATCCCTACTTGTAGCACTAGGAAATAGTTAATAAATAAATAAATAAAGCTAAAATAAATAAATAAAAGGCATTAAAACTCTGGTATCTATCTATCATCATTGTTCAAATTAAACTGTGTATTTTTTAGATTCATAAAAAAATTCAAAACATTTTTTATTAACACTATATAAAATTTTAATAAATGAGCTTCGAAATTAATATTATTAAGCTCTAAAAGCATTCACATTATAAAAGAACTTGGTCATTAACATTTATTAAGCTGCAATTTTTCATACTACTTAATTTTATTCAAGTAATTTAATTACTTAACCGGATACTGATATCAAATAAGATTTAATTTTTTCAATTGTTTAATTAACAAAAACAAAACTCACTTAATTACTTTATAATTGTTAAATTAATTACCGAAATCCATGTATGTTTGAATTATATTCGAGTGCGAAACACATTTAATTGTTAATTATATTTCTAAACAAATATTTAATCGGTTCTCAGACGCTTTTCTTGGAATCATTCATTCCAGATTTATTGCGTAATTATTGTCCTATTCCTTCCCAAGGTACACCCCTCTCTAAGGGTCGTAATTAACTGCCACAAAATGGCTCCCATTCTTTCAATACATTTCAATTGATTGCCATTTAAAGTGTGATAAATGAGGTTGTATCTATACATGTTTTGTATATATTTATCAAAAGTGGCAAATGGGGTGAATATCTATTTTAAAATCGAGAGGTAAATTAGATAAAGTTGCTACTAGATACATAATAAATTTAATTCGTAAAGAAAAACCACTTTTTTCAGGAATTGTTCGAATAAAGGCAAAAGAAATGGAACTTGGTTTAGAAAAAGTGTAAGTTCCATTAAAATTACATTTGCCTATTCATGTTGATTGACTTTACAAAAGTCTCACACACACTTACTTACATTCAGAATGGCAAAGGATGTTCTGTTTCTGCCACATGAAAAGGCATTTTAGTTTCTCAACTTGGTTTTATTTTGTTGGTCAGAAAACTCTGCGTGCGACTTTTGCATTTTAGCTAAAACTGCCTTAAACAAGTTTTTTGTGTATTGCTTTAGTAATTTACATACAAACAGGTTCCTAGCTCCAATCAGTTTAGCATGCAATTGTTTTTAACACCCCGAGCATACACACATACACAGCACTCTCACACACACAGACACAGCCGACTCATACCTACAAATCATATGCATGTCAAAATCAAAGTTAGTCCCTTTGTGTTATGTACAGCAATTGAAATTATGTGCTTAAGCCCTGCCAGCATTTGGAAGATCGTTTTTACAAAAATCACATCGAGGAGTCCTTTTCGAGTCCCCTTGATGATTAAAAAGAGATTAATCACATTGGCGATCAAAAGAAGACTCAAAAATTACTCGTGCAAATGCTCGAAATGTGATTCATTATTTATTGCATTAATGCATAGCTTCACTCAACTATGTAATTTAATAGAATTCTTCTCGTGAGCTCAGTGGCGTACCGGGTTGAGCTGCTGCCATAAAGCCAGTGTGCAAGCGACCCGGGTTCGATTCCTGAAAGTGTTGCTTTTTTTTAATGATAAAAAAAATGACTCGAATTTTAATCAGAAAGGCGAGTCATAAATGACTCTTTAAAAGGAGTCGCGGTTCACCTACCGATTGCTCCCGTCAACAGTAACATTTATGATCAGAAAAAGAGCGCAATTATGCTTATTTTGATCACAAAGGGGACTCGAAAAAGACTCAAATTTGATCAGAAATTTCATAAATTGCTGGCAGGGAGGGCTTTAACTGAGTCTAACAAAATACAAATAAAAAACAAAAATAAAATAAAAATACAAAGCCAAATCGGCAATGTTGCAACAATCCCCAGAACGTTGCCCATTCTGTTGTACGTACATCATATTTTCTTTTTTGTTACGTTTGTGTTTGTTTTTGTTTTTTGTTGCTGTTGCCATTATTTTTGTTTTTATTGCGCGATTCATGAAACAATCATAAAAAAGGAGTCGAGAGGCGCAATTCGAAATAACAGCGGCAAGCACTTGAGCCCAAACGGTTGACAGCAACAAAATTACCAATAACAACAACAATGTGTATATGTGTGTGTGTGTGTGTGAGTGCATATAACAACAACAAACAATAACAGATTTATTGCATATTTCGCACTGGTTATTGAGATTAAACAGTTCAAAAAAGCAGCTGCTCGGCATTTTATAAACCTGCAGGATACATACATACACTCCCACAAACACACACACACACACACATACAAGTACAAATGCTAGAGGCCGAGACCTCCTTGAAACTTTGGCTTCACTGGATCTAGTGCTGCTCAACACAGGCACCCAAAATACATTCTGCAGAGCTGGCATCGGGTCAATTGTTGACCTCACCTTTGTAAGCCCGGCGTTGGCAATTGGCGCAGATTGGAAAATCAGTGACGTGTACACCGCTAGCGATCATGTAGCCATCCTGGCTACCATTGGGGATCGTTCACGATCTGCAGGACACGGACTACCATACATGCATGCATATCGTGTAGAGCAATTCGACAGCCTCGTCTTTGTTGCAGCACTTCAATCAATAGCTACGGACGGAAATGCTGAGAGCAGGGTACGCCAAATCACTAGCATTCTAACCAAAGCTTGTGACAGTAGTATGCCGAGGCGGAAGTTCTACAGGCGACACCATAAACCCACATACTGGTGGAACGAGCGCATTGCCAATGCCCGACATGCTTGCTTGCATGCAAGAAGGCGTTATCAACGTGCACGAGGGAGGCCATGTTTCAACACCAGACAATCTGAGTATAGAACAGCCCGAAAGCTACTCAAATTAGAAAAATTAGAGCTAGTAAAAGAGAATGCTTTCTGCAACTATGCGACTCTGCCGAGCACGATCCATGGGGGAAAGCCTACAAAACCGTGGTTAAAGCTGTCCACGCAGGAAAGCAGCACGCGCCGACAGATGCATCTGAGTTAAAGTTGATTGTGGAGACTCTATTTCCGGCCAGAGCTTCTCATCAGATATTAAACACTACTGCACCATCCCAGAGAAGATCCCTTTTATCCTCCATCGCAGCCGTTACAGAGGATGAAATAATGGCTGTCGCAAGCAGCATTAAGCCCCACAAAGCTCCAGGCCCTGACGGCATGCCAAACCGAGCAATAAAATTAGCTCTTTCCGTACAGCCCTCAGTTTTTACGGAGGTATTTAACACGTGTCTTGCAGAGAAGATATTTCCATCGATTTGGAAGCTTCAGTCGCTGGTGCTACTTCCTAAGCCAGGCAAGCCACTAGACGACCCTTCGTCCTACAGGCCAATTTGTCTGTTAAACACCTTGGGAAAGGTACTGGAGAAGTTAATCTGCACGAGGCTAGAAGCAGCCATCGCCGAGGGAGGAGGTTTGTCCCCAAACCAATACGGATTCAGGAAAGCTTGCTCTACCATCGATGCTATAGGCAAGGTGACCGACATTGCCTCACAAGCTATCCAGGGCTCAAGATGGCAAGGAGGCTCCCAGCAGTATTGCTTAGTTGCTACGTTGGACGTGAAGTACGCATTTAATACAGCCAGTTGGGACAAGATAGCCCAATCACTATCTGACTTCTGTGTTCCAGAGTACCTCCTGGCAATAATTAAAAACTATTTCCAAGGAAGAGTGCTCCAATACTTTACTGCCGATGGTATCAAAACACACTGCGTGTCAGCTGGAGTGCCTCAGGGCTCTGTCCTGGGACCTCTTTTGTGGAACACAATGTATGACGGAGTTCTGCGGTTGGAACTCCCTACAGGCTCACAGATCATTGGATTCGCGGACGACGTAGCCATAGTGGTGGTTGGCAAGGAGCTTCATCGGGCTGAGGAGGCTTGTAATTCTTGCATAGCACGCGTCCAACGATGGCTAGACTCTGCAGGTCTACAACTTGCAGCCCACAAAACAGAAGCTGTTCTCATCAGTAGTCGAAAGAAGGTGGAGACCGCACACGTAACTGTCGGCTTAGAAATAATAACATCAAAACGGGCAATAAGATACTTGGGAGTAATGCTGGACACAAGACTGTCGTTCCGGGAGCACTTGGAATATATCCATAAAAAATCTTCTGATGCAACTCGTGCGCTCTCCCGGATTATGCGTAACACTAAACTAAGAAGAGAGGAGCGCAGCAGAAGTAGCAGAAGAAACTTAGAATAATTTAATATAAAAGCTATAGGTGACACCAAGGTACTCGCGAAGCCATTGCCTTAAAGGTAGTACCGCGGGCATCAGGTGCCATCTGTAGTCTTAGTGTAAGATAGTTGTATGTGAAATCTAACTAAGCAATAAATGGAATAAAAAAAACACACATACAAGTACAGCGAGTATGTCCTTTATGGACAACTCATAAATTTAAGGACTCATATATAAATATCGTTTTGACCCCGCCCCCAACGATGAAAAGGGTTCCACATGGTCATGCCAACTTGCATGTAATTCGTTTTAATAATTGTCAGCTTGCCGCCTTTATTTATGACAAACTTTTATTAATTTAATTGCCGTTGCCCTCTGGCAATTGTTGTTGCTGTTGCTCCTGTGCTCTACTGTGTCTGTTGATGTTGTTGTTGCCGTTGTTTCAATTGCTGGATTTGCCGCATTCGCATTTAATTGATAAATGCGTCAGTCGGCGCGTTGCGCGAGTCGTAATTATAGGCGATTTGAATAATTCAATGCGCGGCTCTTGGGCTCAGTCATTGCGTTTTGTTTAATTTAATTTACATTTCCTAATTAGTCTTTCCAATTTAGCAATTAGCTCTATCAATGCCACAGGCAAATCTACGCCGGACTAAGACTAAAAACTAGCTCAAGTCAAAGTAGATCCATTCAACGGCATCCTATTAAATCCCAGAGCTAAGTTCCACTCTATTTCTTATCTGCAAAGCTGCTAACGCTTTGCTTAAGCATTCCGCTCAAGCCAAAAACTAATTTCTCTAAATAAAACATAACAAAAATATTGAAAACTTTTTTTTATATTGCCTATTGCTATTATTATTGAAAAGGTAATTTTTATTAATAATCCTGAAATCTGATAATTAATTAGGAAAATTCATACTATATGAAAATCAAATCAAAGAAAAATTTATTTACAAAGAGGGCATTCAGCTGGTTTGTCAATACATCAATAATAGATCAGTAATCAGTACCTGCTGAATAAAAATAAAAATCAATTTTTGTCATCTATCAACATACAACGTCATTTAAATATCCGTAAAAATGGAAATTAGTAACAGTTTTTGTATGACACATTTTTATGATAACGGTGACGAAATTTGACATTCTCGATTATTCGGACATTTTCTGCTGAGCAGGTTTCATCGTGGAAACTGCCCCCAATAATGACCTTTGACTAATTTTCTTCAGTTTAAAAAAGTAAACTGAGCTGAATGGGAATTCCTAAGACTTGTTTTTAATACCAGTTTCTTCAGGTAAATAGTATAGTATAAGGGTATACTTGATTTCGTTGAAGTGTATGTAACAGAAAAAAGGAAGAAGTTGTAGATCTCTCTCAATCTCTTGTTCTCTCCTTTCACTTCACTTCTATATCATCCCACATCTCAATTATTTTTCCAATGCACTGCAGTTTTGTACCACTGTGCGGTCGAGTTGCTTGGTCATCATCTGTTTGGTGTTCTCAACATTCAGTTCTGCACTGTCATTTACTTGATTAGCATTTCACACACACTCACACACATACACACACTCACACACACATACGTCCAGCCACGCCCCGCGTGCGACACGACACAGCCTGACACGCCTTTCCATGTCAAGGATGGAGGTGGAACCTCCCCAACGAAACAGCCCCGTTGTGCTGCCTTATGGTGTTGTGTGTCTGTTTTTTTTTTTTTTTTTATGTATGTATGTATGTGCGTATAGTTTAGCGGCGCTTGGCAGTCGCTCATAAGCAATTCATGTGTTTGCAAACAGTTCAATTTAATTTTAGTGCCGCTGGTGCGAAATTGCTGCTCAATTATTAAGGCAAAGAATTATTAGAGCGGGGACCATAACACGCGGCTCGAGGACTTTTGAGTAAAGTGTTTGCTTTTCCGGCCAGGAAAAGCGTTGGCCATCAACATTTGCCTAGGCCAAGCTTCAGGTGCGAGTGTAGCTCGTTTCAGTTGCAGATTTTTACCGTTTTCGGCACATAATTGCGGCAAGACTCGAAGATAAATTACCCAAACTCAAAACTTTGACCTAAGCGCCGTTTCCGTGAGTAAGATTAATGATGCGGCAATTGACAGCCATATAAACGGCAACTATCACAGCAGCAACAGCCACGGTAGCAAGTTGGACAATTTTATGGCATTTGAATCAAGGGTTGCTTGTAGTCATGAGTGAGTTGAGTGGGTTGAGTGGCTCATGGGCAACAACATAATAATTTTAGCAGCAGGTAACTGCGAACAGAACACATGGGAAAGAGAGCAAGCACCACATGTGGCCGGGGCACCCGCCTAGGTGCGAATGGGTGCACATTTTTGGATGGATACTTTACGCACACACCGAAAAGATACAGATACAGATACATATATGCTACTAGTGAGATACTCAGTGAAAGATACATTTATTGCTTTGCCATAAACTTGAGTAATAAATTTTATTTTTATTGTTTAGCTGACTTCAACTGCCTGTCTGCCTGACTGACTGACGACAGACCAACTGACTCAGTGAGGGGAGCAGTTCGCCAAATTGGCATATATATGGCCAAGAGGTTCACGAAAGGCGTTGCCAAAATAGCAAAACGATAAACGTCACATGATTTATACTACGAATACCATCACACATTTCCAAGTCTTAAAGCGCTCAGGATGAACGATGTGCGACTTCAAGTTTCTCACGATTGCCACTCTTGGCTAATGGATTTAAAAAACGCGCAAATCATTAATAAAATTATGTTTTAAACAATTTTCAAGTTTGTTTCGTATGGCAGCTATATGATAGAGTGGTCCGATTTCAACCAAATTAAGTCAGAATGTAAAAGACCATCCCATATGTATGTTCTGCAAATTTGGTTGAGGTATCACACAAA
>JBAMBL010000412.1:0-14246 GCA_037043405.1 Drosophila subquinaria | reverse complement strand
AACACAATCTAACTATATCCTTCTTAACGACGGATCACCGACACACCTCAGCACCCACAACACATTAACAAACATTGACCTTACATTTAGCAGCCCAATATTGCATCTAGACAGCACATGGCATATAGAAAACGATCTCTTCGGCAGCGACCATTTCCCAATTATAGTAACCCTATTCACCTCCAACACAACAAACCCACAACACTTTCTATCCAAACCCACCTTCATTACCAGCAAAGCAAATTGGCAGCAATTCTCAAAACTTTCAGAAGAGTCCTGCTCACAGCTACAAACGAGCAAAAACATAAACAAAGAAGCCGCCACAATACACAAAACAATTCTGACTGGCGCACACAAGTCAATACCCCAAAAACACCCCATGTCTCAACCTCACAACGTTCCCTGGTGGAACAAAAACCTACAAAAATTGAGAGACGAAAAAATGAAGAGATGGCACATACTAAAAATAAACATATCCACAGAAAACATATTACAATTTAAAAAAGCTAATGCCCTATTCAGACTAACTCTTAAACAATCAAAAAAAATCAGCACCCAAACATTTACAGGACAAATAGCACCCGACACACCCCCAAAAGCAATCTGGAACAACATCAGGCGCTTCTGCGGACCGAACCCACAGAAACACATCCACAGTATCCTTAATCCAAACACTTACCTAGACACCACCAACAAATCAGAAATAGCCGAGTTTATTTCCACAAGCTTTTCAAATGCATCACTCGATCACAATTTTTTCACCACATTCATACATGCAAAACAAGCTTCACTAACTTACGTTCACAGCCACAGCCCCGCAAAAAGAGCACTAGAGATAGAAAAACAAATCACATTAATTGAATTTACAGCAGGGTTTAATACTTTAAAAGGAATACACCCGGACTAGACAGAATAAACTACCCCATGTTAAAAAACCTGGACATAAAAACAAAAACCAGAATAATCAACCAGCAGAACGAAATACTAAACAACTACATCCCCCAATCCTACAAGAACAGCAAAATAATTCCAATTCCAAAACCGCACACAGATAAATCCTCTCTAAATTCCTACCGACCCATATCACTTAGCCCATGCCTATCGAAATTCCTAGATAAAATAATCGCAAAGCGACTGTGGTGGTTTATCTCTAATGATAAACTCATCCACATCAGTCAAACTGGTTTTAAAAAAGGGAAATCTACTATAGATAGTCTACTATTAGTAGACCACCTAATCAATAATATCTCTCGACTTCGCAAAAGCCTTCGACAGAATAGGAATCCGCTCAATCCTTGACCAACTCACAGAATGGAAAACGGGACCCAAAATCATTAGCTACATAAAGAACTTTATGAGTAATAGGAAAATAACTACATGCATCAACACAAACTTCTCCCCATTCCACCCTATTCAGATCGGCATATCCCAGGGCTCACCACTCTCAGTAGTCCTCTTCGTAATAGCCTACAACAAGCTCTCCCAACACCCAAATACAAACTTAAGCGCCTACGCGGATGATTTCAACCTGATATTAAGACTAAAAAGTTCGGAAAAACATTAATATTTTGTAGACTTGGTCCCCATCCTCAGAGCTATTCAAAATTGGTCCGACTACTCTGGCGCCGTGCTTTCTACTACGAAATGCAAACACATGCATGTTTGCAGAAAACACAGCTGCAACTGCACCATAAGTACCTGCAACACGCAAATCAAAAGTGTCACTACACTAAAAATACTAGGCCTCCATTTCAACAACAAACACAGATGGAACTCACTCACAGAACAACTCACGCACACTCTTAAACAAACAATTAACATAATAAAATGCCTGTCAAGTCCGAAATTTAACTGCAACACCTACACACTTCTTAACATTACCAAAGCAATCTCACCTCAAAAGCAGACTACGCAGTTCCCTTCTACGGACATTGCTCAAAAACAGCAATGCGCCCAATAAATTCAACTATAAACACTGGTTTCAGAATCGCCCTTGGAGCATACAGAACAACTCCCACAAAAAACATCCTTTATGAAGCACGCTCCGATCCCTTAGAAAAGAGACAGGAACAGCCAATCTTATAAAATCCTTGATATCCGCAAAAAACTCCCCAATCATTAAAACATTGAAAACATACCGACCACAACACAGATCAACAATAGACAGAATAATCGAATATAACAGAGTCAACAACCTACACCCCGAACCCACAACTCCACCTAATCAATCTACACCACCCTGCAATACACACCGACTACAAATTGATACAACACTAAGAAACTTTAGCAAAAAAACCACAAGCCCACAAGTATACCGCGCAGAATTTACAAGCAAAAAAACGCAAGACTCTTAAATACACCTACATCTACACAGACGGATCACAGCTTAACTCAATCACCAGCTTTGCTATCACAAACACTTCAGAATCCATAAAGTCATACCTCTTGCCCCATTACTCCTCAGCTTTCTCCGCCGAAATAATTGCTATTACAGAAGCACTAAAGACATTCAAAAATAAAAGCGGTAAATACTGGATACTGGAAAAAACCTTTCCCAAATTCAAACTTCTCTGGGTTCCCGGGCATGTGGGAATACCAGGAAATGAATAAGCAGACATTACAGCAAAAAACGCTGCACAACAGCCACTCATACTCAAAGAAAGCTTAAACATACAAGACATCCTAAAACACATAAAAAACACACATACAAATAAAATGCAGCCCAACTTCGACGAAACATCTACATGGTACCAATCAATCAACCACAACAAACTCAACAGCTACCACCTTTTCAAAAACAACCAACTATTTCTCTCGCGAGGAGACCAAATAAAAATAAGAAGACTCGGACACACCAAAATAACAGACAAACATTATTTTGACCAATCGCCTAGTACATGCACTTTTTGCAACGACAACATATCAATAGAACACTTACTCACCCACTGCAACACCCTGAAAACACATAGACAAACAATATTCAAAAACACTAACCCACTAGACTATCTAACCACTCCTACCCAAAACATTGCTTAAATCATTAAATATTTAAAATCCACAAATCTGTTCCACTCAATCTAAAAACAATTAGGCTAATTGTAAATATGTATATATAAGGTTGTCAAAAAAGTCTTGCGGTATTTCCGCAAGCTTGTCTTTGCAAGCGCGTAGTTCTAGTTGTATTCGTCGCATCGGTTCACGCTAGAGCTTTTTGGAAAGCTTTTCACGCGCTAACACGTGTTTGATTTATTGATGTTTGTTTTTAGTCGTTCGTGAGTTATAGCGTCGCAAACATGGAGCAAAATAAAGAGAAAATACGGCATATTTTACAGTACTACTACGATAAAGGCAAAAATGCATCTCATGCTGCCAATAAAATTTGTGCAGTTTATGGACCCGATACAGTTTCCATTTCCACCGCACAACGATGGTTTCAACGTTTTCGTTCTGGTGCAGAGGTGATCGAAGATGCGCCACGGTCCGGAAGGCCTGTCGTCGAAAATTGCGATAAAATCACTGAATTGATCGAAAGAGACCGGCATAGTAGCAGCCGTAGCATCGGCCAAGAGCTGGGCATGAGTCATCAAACCGTTATAAACCATTTGAAGAAGCTTGGATTCAAAAAGAAGCTCGATGTATGGGTGCCACACGACTTGACGCAAAAAAACATTTTTGCCCGTATGGATGCATGCGAATCGCTTCTGAATCGCAACAAAATCGACCCGTTTTTGAAGCGGATGGTGACTGGCGATGAAAAGTGGGTCACTTTCGACAACGTGAAGCGCAAACGGTCGTGGTCGAAAAGCGGTGAAGCTGCCCAGACGGTGGCCAAGCCTGGATTGACGGCCAGGAAGGTTCTTCTGTGTGTTTGGTGGGATTGGCAGGGAATCATTCACTATGAGCTGCTCCCCTATGGCCAAACGCTCAATTCGGACCTTTACTGCCAACAATTGGACCGCTTGAATGCAGCACTCATTCAGAAGAGGCCATCTTTGGTGACGCGCCAGAAGCTCCTGGAGCTCGGATGGGAGGTTCTTTTGCATCCACCGTATAGTCCGGATCTCGCACCAAGTGATTACCATCTATTTCTGTATATGGCGAACGAGCTTGGTAGTCGGAAGTTGGCCACAAGAGAGTCCTGTGAAAATTGGCTCTCCGAATTTTTTGACAATAGGGAAGCGAGCTTCTATAAGAGGGGCATTATGAAGTTGGCATCTCGTTGGGAACTCGTCATCGAACAAAACGGCGCATATTTGACTTAAATCGCATTATTATAACCAATTTTATGAACAATTGAAAAGTCAATAAAAATACCGCAAGACTTTTTTGACAACCTTATGTATTGAGACCAGCATTTTGCTTTGCAAGTATTCTGATCACTGAATGACTGTTCGCTTTGGATGGATCAAGTATAGTTTGCATTAACTTTTTTAAATAACAGATTAAGAAATATAACCATCAGTCGCACACCAATTTGAATAAGAGCTTTCAAAAAACACACACTAAGAGAAAGACATTCATAAAAGAGAGTATTCTTACAACTTAACACTAAGAGAACAAAGACCTAAAAAGTTTTAACATTCATTATGTAGCTTAAGTTACTTAGCACGAAAAAGATCAGTCGCACATTCAGGAGAGCTTTCAGTACGTAGGCGAGAAAGCTTTTGGACAGTGTCAATGCAGATTATTTCATCTGACTCTCTTCTCTTCACATGCACGAGCCCACGACGAAAGAAAACAGCTGTAAGCAACTTGCTTCTCTTCATTTGCATTGCCTGCTTAAATATGGAATAATTGTCTCTTGTGAGCTGCTCGTTCAGATAAATTGGAACTTTGGCACGTGTGTCAAAGCCCAATAGCTCTAAGAGTAGTTGACTATTATTCGCACGCCGGTCATAGCAGCCGCTCGCTGAATAGTGATTTTATCACTTAGAGAATCAAATTTGATTAATATTACCGGGTCAGCAACAGTGTTAGCTGCCGATGATTGTCCGACCCTAAATATTTCCTTCAACCTGGGCGCTGGTGTCACCCCCAAAGAGAGCGATAGTGTATTAAAAATCGTTCTCAGCTGCTCACCCTCAACATACGGCACACCATGTAGCCGCATGTCATTTACTGTGCTGGCATTGGCTTGCATAGCAAGCTTCGCCTCCAACGTCTCTATCTGAGCTTGCAGAGCACGGGACTCCTTAGCCGCTTGTTCCAGTTTCTGGACCCGGAGTTGGAGGCTTTGGAATTCGCCATTCAAGCTATCCAGTCTGTCATGAAAAATCGACATCATGTGCTCCTCAGACTCCTTCATCTTGGCAGCAATAAGGTCAGCTTGTTCATCAAAACAGGCGTTGATCAGCTTCATTATAGCCGAAGTGTCGCCAACTTTGGCCTTCAGATCTCTAGTTGAGTTTTCACGTTGGCGTTTTGTTACGGGTGCCATGATTGTGATTTTGTAGGATAGTGTTGTTGATTTTTATTTTTTTTTGAGTGAGTCAAAGTAACTGTGTAGTGTTTGTCACTTGTGAATGTATGGTGTTGTTGTTATTGCGAAACAGTGTACTGAAGAGACTCAGCGAGAGCCACTCTTTGTTGTTGTCCGCGTTTGAACACTTTGCAAAAGCTAAGATTTTAATTGTTGCGCACAAAATCAGAGTTTATTATCAAATTGTATTGTTCGATATTATGTTAAATGATTGTTTGTAGGAATTTATAAACTTAATAGACACTTAAATTTGAAGCTTAAACAGAGCTCAAATTAAACACGTCTTGCTGTCGATCAGTGTTACCACAACGTTTGGCAGATTTATTTTCGGTATTTGCATGTTCGAAATATACGTTTGTTGCTGAGACGTTGCAACATTTTGAGAACGTTGATCGTGCGACTAAAACGTAGCCACATTATTACTATTCACATACGTTTGCGGTTCAGTAATATGTTGCGAATTCGTTGCAACATTTGTCCACTCGATTTGCCCATGTAGCTTGTTTGTTGCCACATTTCCGTTAGGCATGTACGTTCGTGCATCAGCAGCATGCTGCTGAGACGCTGCAACATTTTCCGATTCCATTTGCCCATGTAGCTGATGCGTAGCCACATTTCCGTTAGGCGCGTACATTTGTGAATTAGCAACATGCTGCCGAGACGTTGCAACATGTGCCAATTCCATTTGCCCATGTAGCTGATGCGTAGCCACATTTCCGTTAGGCGCGTACATTTCAGGACATTTGATCGAACCTGGACGCGGCATGATCGAACCTATGTGTTGAGCGTTGGTCGTTGGAGTTGGCTGACATTGAATTACCGACGATTGTGAAATAGCTGAGTTTACCGTTACTCGTGCAGGCATTGTGGCATGCGACATCGATGCGCGACAAACAGGCGCCGCACACTGGGGTGAGAGACCCCAAAAGTGACGATTAATTCAAAATAAAAATTTTGGAGTTGCAGAATCAAATTAATATGTGGTCAAAGTAGATAAAATTCTGCATTATGGAGTGAACAAATTATGGCTCTATGTCTAATAGAAACCCTGTAATGTGACGCCAAAGTTGAAACTTTGTGTTTTCATTTTTCGAAATAAGAAAAAAATAGTTTTCTTGTCACTTTTGATGACGAATTTCATGTAAAAAATTAGCAAAAAAGAATTTTTGAAAATGGAAACAATAAATTTGAATCCTTAACAATTCTCGTAAATTTTTTTGAATCCAAAATGTTTAGTAATTATATGGAAAAAATTTAAATAAAAGTACCTGTGAAATTAGAGGTATTTTTATCTTTAGATAGGCAAAAGTTGCTTCAAACGTAACCATTCTTTCTTTATTAAGTTTGTAACATATCTGTCTAAGTGCCCTCCAAGGGGTTTTGCGCCCCGTTCTGCCTTAAGAGAGTTATTTAAATTCAAAGTTGCGCGGAAAATCACAAAACAGAGTTACTTTTTCATTTCAAAGTGGTCAGCTGTGGTTAGCAAAACAAATTTAGAGATCAACTATCAGCTTTAATTATTAAATTTATTTTATTGAGAAATGGAAAGCGAAGTAAAGCGTATGTACTAGTGTACTCTTATAAACATTGAACGTCTAATTGTGATCCACGTCATTAGATAAAATAAATATGTATATTAAATTTGTAATAAGTAGTATGCTTTTAATTGTATTTCTCGTCTTTAGCTAGGGTGTTTCAACATATGCTACAAAAGATTTTAGCTGACCTATATCATTGCATTTTTATGAACACTATTTTAGATCTTGCAAATTCAAAGAAGAAGAAAGCCAAAATTATATCGAGTCCGATTAATGTATATATTATTTAAAATTTTTTTATTTATAATTTTTGTTATCATTAATAAACTTTGAATTATACATACATATATGACCCGTTTTTTATTTCTAAAACAAAAAATATTCTTGCATTTTTAGTACGTTTTTTCTATGGCAGATATATAATATAGTCAACCGATTCTTATTATTCTTCATGAATATAGTCTACATGGGTATATAATAGATAAGGGAAAATTTCAGTGTTGAAAACTATGGAATTGCTTTTTTTGCTGTGAAAAAAGCCAAATATTAGGAAAATTGTCTGAAAAAAAAAATTTTTTTAAAAAAATATACTCCACGGAATACTCAAAAGTTATTGATTTCTACTTTTATTGATCCAATAAAAAATAAAAAATTATAACACGGTCAAATTTTTGGACGGTTGAATCAATTGTCGTTTTTGGGGTCTCTCACCCCAGTGTGCGCCGTTGCTAGCATACGCGAAGAACTCAACGAGGGGTAAAATGACTTTTCTTGCAACTCGTGTACCGTATTTTCGAGCTCAATAATTTTCTCTTGCCAGGTTTTGTTCAGCATTTCAGCACTTACATAATCGTCATCACTAACTTGTTCTTGTAAACGTTGCATTAATGTTTCTTGTGTGCCTGACGTAGACAACCCAGCATTTCTACACTTTATTTGCAATTGTTTCTTCGTTTGATAGCCTTTGCCCGCCATTGCTTAAACTTTTGTCGCGACTTTCGTTGTTCGTTTTATGCGGAAAGTATCGTTTTCCTATGAAATGCGCACTTTGTTCGTTTTTCGTTTACGTTTTTGTTTAATTCACCAATTTTGCACTAATAATCCCACTTCTGACTTGTCAGGAGGATGCTAAGTTTGTAGGTGTTTGGAGTGGTGGCGATTAAAACAAGACTTGCACTTTTAACTTTGAATTAGAACTTTATTTTCACTTTTTGGTTGCACTTCGTGTGCTGTGGCGGATGACTTGTAGAATAAAGTGTGTGCATATATATGTGTAATATGTGACATATGTTTATGTAAATTAAAAGAGAGTGTGAAATATGGAGAGTAACATACATATGTAAGTGGAATGCTAATGCTAGCGTTAATGTTATTTACATGTGTTATTTACATTTCGGAAACTTAACATATGTGTGTATAATAAACAGCTGGCTTCGACATACTCCCCCCCTTGCAATATATTGCAAAGGCAATCACTGGCCGCATGTTCCAGACAGGATCCAACCAAAAACGGTGTTCTGAGCCATCGGTCGACCGGGCACGCTCGGTATAACACCGGTTAGAATGATGTGGGAGTACACATCGGCTCCGAGAGCCAAGCGGATAGTGGAGGGATGATTCCAATGACTGTCGGCCAAAACGATGCTCTTGAATTGGTCTGCATCAGTGGAGATGGTGCGCAGTGGAGTGCGACACTCGAGCTTGGGGTCGAGTTGGAGGAGGATTTCCCGGCGGAAGTCCGTTACCGGTGATCGGAGGATCACCGTGCAGACACCCTCCGCACCCACACGGGTGACGGATAGCCCGGAGGCCGTTGCCAAAGATGTAGCGATGCGGCTGGTGGGACTGCACGGGTCGATCAGGGCGCGGATATCGTACCGTTTTAATCCGACCTCAAGCTTCACCAGAGCCGTCGGCAGGACGCTCACTGTGTTGTGCTGCACCAGTGACGTCAATGACGTGCGGATAGGATGGGGGGGAGACTGCGGCGATTGCTCAGGGGCGGTTGGAGACCGCGGACAAGACGGAGACGTTCGTCGACCTGCTGCTCGTTCCGGCCTTCTGGATGGCCGAATTTCCTTGATGTGGAGGAGAGTGTGATGATCCTTGTTGCAGACCTTGCATCTGCCAGCGCTGCGGCAGGATTGCCCCGAGTGTTGATGCGCGAGACAGTTGGGGCAGTACTTATTAATAAGCACTGCTCGGAGGCGCTTCTCGGCTGTGAGTCGCAGGAAGCGCTGGCATTTCCGCAGCGCATGCACTCCTCGGCACACCCGACAACGGAAGGAGTCGACACCGATGGGACGGTCGTGCTGGGTGGATTTGCGTGCTGGCATCTTTACGTTGTGTTTGGAAACTAAAAATAATAAAGAAGTATCCTTAGTGTGGTCGAAAGAGCTTGACAGAAAACACACGGAGGTTAGTTCTCTTAAATTTTGGATCAGCTTTAAGACGTGTCTTCCAATGTAGACGGCTATGGAATACTCTCCTCCGTCAGAAAAAGAGTCACCTTTGCGACGGGCCTTTGTGTGGAAACTGACGTTACTTGCGAGAGGATACTGCAAGTTTTGGGCGACTTGTCGACGAACTCTGAGTGGCAAAAATGGGGCACAGTTCATTTCGAGAGTAACTGTGCTTAGTTCAAAGTCACCTATCTCGCCATATGCCCTTCGGAAAAGAGTTCGTTGATACGGAATGTGCTCGAGGTCCACCAGGATTTGACGATACATTTTCGTAATGTCAGCGTTAAAGACATACCGAAAGTGTCGCCACTTACGGATCTGCATAGTGAGATCGGATTGCAGAATGGGTCCTGGATGAAGGATATCATTCAGGCTCTTGCCATTTGAGGATGGACAAGATGCATTGAAAACTACTCGAACTTTAGTCGTGGTGCTGTCAGGTTTAAAGACAGCGTGGTGTGGCAAATAGAAATTGCATTTGGCGGAGTAGCCATGTGGCGAAACTGGTTTCATGTGACCTAAATCGAGATCTTCTTGGAGCACGGAGTTGTGTTGCTCTTTTAAAAAGACGTTTCTGGATAAACGACTCTCATTTTTCAGGAATTGAGCAGGTACAATTGATTTAGAATGACCCAAAACGATATTGCCAGGATTTCGGAATGGAAGAGGGACCACATATCTGCCACATCCGTTCCGTGAAGTCGTCCGAACAAAGTTTGATTCACAGAAGGAATCGGACTCATTGACGAACTTAGTTGGAATATCCTCCACCGCCCGAAAATTGGAGAGACGATTATCGAGCTCTCCTCCATCGCTGACCGAAATTCGCGTTGTGAAAGAGGAGATGGAACTGGGCACGATCTTTGAAATTGGACCAGTTAGGATCCAGCCGAAAACTGTCTCCTGCCCAAGAAGTGAGCCGCAGATATTTGGATAGGAGCCGCTTAAAATCACGGATGGAAGCATATCCGCTCCTATGAGAACGTCAATCTGCGAACTCCGATAGAAAGAGGGATCAGCTAACTCGATATTTGGGAGATTCCTCAATGAACTTTGTGGGATTGTGTATGAAGGCAAATTATCTGCCAATTGAGGAATAACGAACGCTGAAGTTTCTATGCGCAATCTCGGTTTTGCAGAGGAGCCCATTTGGAAGTGACATAGCTTTTGAGTTTGGGCTGCAATCGCCTGGTTAAGTCCTGAGACTTGCGCGTGTACGGATTGGAATGGCAACTTAAGCGTTTGGAATAATCGCTCAGAAATGAAAGTGGCTTCAGATCCTGAGTCGATCAGAGCGCGAGCGGTATAGGTAGCTCCCAAATGGCATACATTTATGACCGCTGTGCCGAGGAGAATACCTTGGCTGTTAGCAGCAAAATAATTTTGAATATTTGCTGTTGACTGAATTGGAGTGGACTGTATATTGGAATTAGAAGGTTGCCAAGAAGCAGCATTCTCATTTAATGTAGTCGCAGAATGTCGAAGAGGCGGCTTCGCCTCGATGCAGTAGAGTGTTGTGCCGACCCTTGCATGTAAAACAATTGTGCGCACTCGTGCATTCTCGCAATTGATGGCCTCTCGCGAAACAGTTCAAGCAGAGCTTTTTCTGCTTAATATATGTCCCCCGTTCATTGACAGACATCTGCAAAAAACGAGGACACAAGCGGACTGGATGATTTTCCCTGGAGCACAAATCGCACGTTTTGCTTTTCATGCTAACCTTTGCTTCGAAAGAATTCAACCTCTTAGAGCCTGCGCTATTACGGGAGGATGAATTGGAAACGCTCTGAAAGTTGGAAGTAGGTTTTAAATCCTCTATCTGCTCTAAGGTGCGATAGCGCTCATTAAGGAAGCAGTCCAAATCGCTCCAAGCCGGAATCCCGGAGCTCTTTGATAAGGATTGCTCCCAAAGAGACACAGTAAGCTTAGGAAGCTTGGATGTGCACAGGAAAACCAGAATGCAATCTGCGAACGAGGAAGAAGTGGAAATCTCGGAGTGTTCAAGAGCTGTTAAGCAACGTTGGATGGTGCTATGAAGATCTTTTATTGCTGCACCTGATTCGCTATTAGCCGAGGGCAGGTTAAAAAGAATCTTGAGCTGACTCGTGACAAGTAGCCGCTTGTTAGCGTATCGTTCGCTGAGCGCATTCCACGCTGATGCGAAACCATCATTCGTTAGGGGAAATTTGGCGATAATATCGTTGGCTTCACCCGCTGTTTTGGTGTTGAGATGATACAATTTCTCAACTGGAGTCAACCTTGGATTGTTGATATATATTGCCGTAAAAAGATCACGGAACGTGGGCCAACGCAAATAATCTCCATGGAACACTTCTGTGTCGCACGGAGGGAGACGACAGCCCCCGGAATAGGAAAGGGGCGCTGGTACGACTTGTGTGGCTGACACAGCTGCCCGACTGATTTGCCCTTTCAATTTGGAAATACACCTTTCGTATACGGTGTAGCAGTGATCGTATTTGGACTCCATCGCTGGCACATCGTTACTGCCCGCCTCTTGGCTGAGTGCTTTTGAGCACACTTCGTACTCCGCCTCAACTTTATCCCACAGGATTTGTAAACGGTCTCGGCGGACCTCAAATGTGAAGATATTGTCATCGTCGGACGGGGGAGTGTTGACGCGGGACTCAAACTGGCAAAGTTTGTCGGTTACGGAGATGAAGCTGGATAACGCCATTGTGGAAGCCGAAGGTGACGCTTTTCCAATGGATCTGGTTTTTACCGGACTACCTTGAGAGTACCCTGCCTTTGAAGCGAGTGCAGAGGGTTCACGCTTGGGTTTTATCGATCCTGTGTTGGATGATGTCCTTAAAGCTGATGCTGGCGAAACCGAAAGACGAGGAGTGGAAGCGGATTTCGGCTTGTCAACTGATCTGAAGGAACCTTT
This sequence comes from Drosophila subquinaria, assembly GCA_037043405.1. NCBI lineage: Eukaryota > Metazoa > Arthropoda > Insecta > Diptera > Drosophilidae > Drosophila > Drosophila subquinaria. The sequence goes on along the minus strand of JBAMBL010000412.1, from coordinate 1,862 downwards.
TGTATCAGAAGGCGTTCGCGTGCCCGATGGGATAGGAGAAGCAGAAGAGCGACGCGCAGTGCTAGCGGTTGGGACGGTTAGCTGATCCTTAGCTGTTCGATCTGTCCCCTTTGACCCTTCTGACATAATATGTTTCCAAACTTCAAAGGAATATACTTCTTTCTTTTTTTTCTAAGTATCAGATACCCGAAAACGAAACCAAAAAAGCCAATAGAAAAGGTGGAGAGAGGCTGCTGAAGATGCGATGAATTACCACGATGATTTATTGCAATTTGGATTTTTCTGTTATTGGAACACAGGAGAGTGATAATAACACTAAAAGGAAATAATCACTTAACAAAAACCCAAAGAATCAACTGGATGCAGTTTTCTAATAAATTGTATATATTAAAAAATGTTCAAATTGTATTATTATTTTTTAAAAGCAAAGAAAATAAATTTTATTTAACAAAAAAAAAACGGAATATTTGTTTTTTGTTTGTATTTAGTTTGAAAAACGCAATGGAATCGACGATATTTTGTAAACGATGATTTTCACTGGATAAGTGACCGATGAATCGATTGGACAGTAGGCATCGATTGATTGCGATGATTACAGCTGATGATCTCGATTGCGTTTATCGATAGTTTCTTTTGTTTACGTTTTGGAATTATGCGCGAGTGGAATAAATACGATAATACAATACTTATTAACTTAATATAGTTGAGTGGAATAAGTATTGTATTACATGCAATATTTTGGAACGCGCCTAATGTTTTCGATCAGCTGATGTATTTGTGTTTTATGTGTGGAAATGTTTGTGGTTGCCGGCATATGCATGTGTACATATATGTATGTATGCAGCACAAAAATATGTGAACATATGTGCGTATGTAAATATGTTATCACTTGTTGCTGCTTATTGCCGGCGATATTGTAGTTGCGTAAATGTTTTGTAGAAATGTATTAGTTAAATAGAATATAATATGCATGCGGTAAAATGTTCAATATGTAATTTAAGTGTTCAGTGGAATTGGGACTAATCAACGCTTGTAAATATGTACATACATACGCCACTATGTGTGTGTCATATGTAAGTACATATGTATGTATGTCACAACGTAGGCGGCAATGACAAATGCAATAATATTTAGGAGAAAATATATTGCAAAACGAGATGACAGCGACTTGTATATAATATTTAGAATAAAATATTATTATGTGATGTTTTTTTTGTATATGTTGCAGTGGAAAACGGAACTATAGAAATGTATCACGTACATAAGTGTCAATAAATATACTTATATTTATTTTGGTTGAACATATGATTTGCTTGTAAGAGTTTATAGTCGGACTTGGACTTTATTAGCGGATGCTGGACATAATTGGACGAATTGGAAAGAAACATACATACATATAATTTATATTGGAATATATAAAAAATATGGCGGGATATGTATGTATGTCGGTATGTAGAAGGCTTTCATATATGGGATATGAAGCATAAATAAAAATGCATTACTTATCTTGTTTCACCAAGGAACTAGCTGGGGCGAGTCAGGAAGGATATCCGGCTCGAAGGACCAATGCTTGGAGTGGTGGCGATTAAAACAAGACTTGCACTTTTAACTTTGAATTAGAACTTTATTTTCACTTTTTGGTTGCACTTCGTGTGCTGTGGCGGATGACTTGTAGAATAAAGTGTGTGCATATATATGTGTAATATGTGACATATGTTTATGTAAATTAAAAGAGAGTGTGAAATATGGAGAGTAACATACATATGTAAGTGGAATGCTAATGCTAGCGTTAATGTTATTTACATGTGTTATTTACATTTCGGAAACTTAACATATGTGTGTATAATAAACAGCTGGCTTCG
>JBAMBL010000411.1:0-58301 GCA_037043405.1 Drosophila subquinaria | reverse complement strand
CGTTTGCAGGCCTTCTAGAAATTTCGGCAACAGTATCTATACTGAGATCTGTAGCTAATTCCAAATGTAGTGCAGAAGTAGCTAGACAGATGAAAAGGCAAATGTAGCCGTTTTCCTTGCGAGGATGGCGTTCCTTGTTCACCTTGAGTGCGATGGGACCAGCGTAGTCGCAGACAGTGTTTTCGATTGAGTATGTTTGTGTGACCCTGACTGCCGGAAGATCAGCCATGAATTGCTGAGCCGTGTGGTGACGCTGTCTAAAGCATTTTAGACAGTCATGCGTCATTTTCCGTATTAGGTTCCGTGCGCCTAATATCCAGTATCGTTTTCGAAAGATGACAAACAGTGCTGACACACCTGGATGCAGATGTGTCCAGTGCTCGTGCTCCAGGATGATCTTTGTGGTACGATGTGTCTTCGGTAGGATGATTTGGTGCTTGGCACAAAAAGGCAGTTCCGAGTTGCTTAAGCGTCCGCCTACGCGAAGGAAACCAAGATCATCAACGGTTGTGTTGCAGCATTGTCAGCTGCCACAGTTAGCATTTTTGTTGTCTTCATTTTTTTCTTGAACACGGTCATCTGAAATGAAAAGAGAAGATTGTGCAGAGTGTTTGCGTGCAGGGATGAAGTCATTGTCGTGGAGCCATTGTGGTTTTGTCCACCAGAGATCGAATGTGAGCAGATCTGCGGATATCATGATGCCAATCCTGTCTGGTGATGATGCTAAGAATCTCGGCGGTGCGATTGGCGACGAATGTTTTAAGTTTGGATGGTGTGTTGGATAACCAAGCCATGACGATGGTTGAGTTGCACCAAGCGTGTACATTGTTGCAAATGTTTTTGAGCGCAGCTTTGATCGACGCGACAAGTCGACTCAGCAGCAGCGCTCCACAGAGTTCTAGTCAAGGAAGAGATTGTTTCTTTAGTGGTGCAACACGTGTTTTAGAGGCGATGAGCGTAACCTCTACATGACCGTTAGGATGTACAATCCTGCTGTATACAACAGCTGCGTAAGCTTTGATGGACGCATCTGAGAATGCGTGTAGCTCCATGGTGCCTGAAGCCTATCCAGTGTAGCGCTGCATCTAGAATTCCTTCAGTTCGATGATATCGTTGCGATATTTCTGCCATTGCGTTGCTAAGTTCGTTGGGAGGGGTGTGTCCCAATCCAAGTCGTGCAGCCAAAGTTCTTGAAATAGGATCTTGAACTGAACGACAACCGGTGCCAACAGTCCAAGCGGATCGAAGATGCGAGAGACATCAGAGAGTACCTGTCGTTTTGCACTTGCTGCCATATTGCTCAAACTCACATTGTAGCCCAGACTGTCAGCTGCTGGTTGCCAGTGAAGCACCTTTACTGTTGCATCGTGTGAGGTATCGAAAACGTTTAAAGATGAGTTTGTGTTCGTCTTGTCAAGGTGTGTGCTGTTGGAAGCCCATTTGCCTAGTTCGAGTTGTGCTTGTGACATTAGTTGTATCCATTCTTCTCGGCGCTGGAGAAGATCGTATTCTGTTTGTGCTCCTGTCAAGACATCATCCACGTAGAAGTTTTCTATCAGGATCCTTGCGGCGTGTGGATATTCTTGCTCGTAATCTCGTGCTAGCTGCTCTAGCACTCTGACCGCTAAGAACGGTGCGCAGGCTGTTCCGTATGTGACAGTACATAGCTGAAAGTGTTTCAGCGGCTCGGATGGATGCTTCCTCCATAAGATTCTTTGGTAGTTGCGGTGGTCGTCGTTGACCCAAATTTGTCGAAGCATCTTGACGATGTCAGCCGTGAATACAAAGCGATGTAGTCGAAAGCGCGATGCATTCGCTGCATGCTTGGACCAATGTGTAGTGCATCGTATAGGGCATGGCCGTCACGATCTTGGAAGGATCCATCAAACACTACTCTCAGTTTTTGTCCAACGACAAGAGTAGAAAGTTCTACCATGGTGTGAATGGATCTCGTCATGTGTGAGTTCCCGCTTGTGGCCTAGACTCTCATAGTCTTGCATGAATTAAACATACCGTGATTGCAGGTCTGTATTTCTGAGTAGTCCGCGTTCTACTGCTTCAAATCTTGCTGTTGCTCCTTGTAAAGTATTTGCAAATGTGGTGTTCTCCTTTATGAAAGGAAGCTCGACGATGTATCTGCCCTCGGCATGTCTTGCGTGTGTGTCACTAAAGTGTTCCTTCAACTCCCAGAATCTCTGGAGTGAGGCGTTGTTGCGGCTGCTTTGCTGGTGATGGTAAAAACAGTGATTACCCATCCAAATATCGACGAAATTGCAATTACATTGCCATGGCTGTCCAGCTTCTTGTCGCCGGTGAACGCAGCCGAAACATAGTCCGTGCCTAGGAGAGTGTCAATTGGTGATGTTTTGTTGAACATCGGATCTGCAAGCGGAAGTTTATCGAAGATCTCCAGTGACGATGCATTGATTCTGTCCCTTGCCAAAGGTGTTGTGATTTTGCCCAGAATGTGTACTGTAGCCTCTAGCGTGTTGTCTGACACTCGTGATCGTAAGTGCAACTTGCTAAAACCCCTTGTGGTTTCAGCCTTTACTGAAGAAATTCCCGAAACAAGAATTCGGGAACGTGCAAGGCCAAGTGCGTGAATGCAACGTTCCGATACGTAGGATATTCGGCAACAGTATCTATACTGAGATCTGTAGCTAATTCCAAATGTAGTGCAGAAGTAGCTAGACAGATGAAAAGGCAAATGTAGCCGTTTTCCTTGCGAGGATGGCGTTCCTTGTTCACCTTGAGTGCGATGGGACCAGCGTAGTCGCAGACAGTGTTTTCGATTGGGTATGTTTGTGTGACCCTGACTGCCGGAAGATCAGCCATGAATTGCTGAGCCGTGTGGTGACGCTGTCTAAAGCATTTTAGACAGTCATGCGTCATTTTCCGTATTAGGTTCCGTGCGCCTAATATCCAGTATCGTTTTCGAAAGATGACAAACAGTGCTGACACACCTGGATGCAGATGTGTCCAGTGCTCGTGCTCCAGGATGATCTTTGTGGTACGATGTGTCTTCGGTAGGATGATTTGGTGCTTGGCACAAAAAGGCAGTTCCGAGTTGCTTAAGCGTCCGCCTACGCGAAGGAAACCAAGATCATCAACGATTGGCGCGAGTGTGCGCAGCTTTGAGTCGTTTCTGAGTGGCTGCTTGTTCAGCAGCAGTTAACGCTCTTGTTGGAATACGTCTTGCGCATAGCGAAGGACAAATGTGCGTGCTTCGCTAGTTTCATCAAACGTGAGTGCGCCTGAGATGCGCTTGAGTCGTGCAAACCGTAGAACGTATGCCACGATGCGTACAAATTTCGTCCAGGAGGAGACGCGGTTGACCAGCTCGTCGAGTGGTTGTGTTGCAGCATTGTCAGCTGCCACAGTTAGCATTTTTGTTGTCTTCATTTTTTTCTTGAACACGGTCATCTGAAATGAAAAGAGAAGATTGTGCAGAGTGTTTGCTTGCAGGGATGAAGTCATTGTCGTGGAGCCATTGTGGTCTTGTCCACCAGAGATCGAATGTGAGCAGATCTGCGGATATCATGATGCCAATCCTGTCTAGTGATGATGCTAAGAATCTCGGCGGTGCGATTGGCGACGAATGTTTTAAGTTTGGATGGTGTGTTGGATAACCAAGCCAAGACGACGGTTGAGTTGCACCAAGCGTGTACATTGATGCAAATGTTTTTGAGCGCAGTTTTGATCGACGCGACAAGTCGACTCAGCAGCAGCGCTCCACAGAGTTCTAGTCAAGGAAGAGATTGTTTCTTTAGTGGTGCAACACGTGTTTTAGAGGCGATGAGCGTAACCTCTACATGACCGCTAGGATGTACAATCCTGCTGTATACAACAGCTGCGTAAGCTTTGATGGACGCATCTGAGAATGCATCTAGAATTCCTTCAGTTCGATGATATCGTTGCGATATTTCTGCCATTGCGTTGCTAAGTTCGTTGGGAGGGGTGTGTCCCAATCCAAGTCGTGCAGCCAAAGTTCTTGAAATAGGATCTTGAACTGAACGACAACCGGTGCCAACAGTCCAAGCGGATCGAAGATGCGAGAGACATCAGAGAGTACCTGTCGTTTTGCACTTGCTGCCATATTGCTCAAACTCACATTGTAGCCCAGACTGTCAGCTGCTGGTTGCCAGTGAAGCACCTTTACTGTTGCATCGTGTGAGGTATCGAAAACGTTTAAAGATGAGTTTGTGTTCGCCTTGTCAAGGTGTGTGCTGTTGGAAGCCCATTTGCCTAGTTCGAGTTGTGCTTGTGACATTAGTTGTATCCATTCTTCTCGGCGCTGGAGAAGATCGTATTCTGTTTGTGCTCCTGTCAAGACATCATCCACGTAGAAGTTTTCTATCAGGATCCTTGCGGCGTGTGGATATTCTTGCTCGTAATCTCGTGCTAGCTGCTCTAGCACTCTGACCGCTAAGAACGGTGCGCAGGCTGTTCCGTATGTGACAGTACATAGCTGAAAGTGTTTCAGCGGCTCGGATGGATGCTTCCTCCATAAGATTCTTTGGTAGTTGAGGTGGTCGTCGTTGACCCAAATTTGTCGAAGCATCTTGACGATGTCAGCCGTGAATACAAAGCGATGTAGTCGAAAGCGCGATGCATTCGCTGCATGCTTGGACCAATGTGTAGTGCATCGTATAGGGCATGGCCGTCACGATCTTGGAAGGATCCATCAAACACTACTCTCAGTTTTTGTCCAACGACAAGAGTAGAAAGTTCTACCATGGTGTGAATGGATCTCGTCATGTGTGAGTTCCCGCTTGTGGCCTAGACTCTCATAGTCTTGCATGAATTAAACATACCGTGATTGCAGGTCTGTATTTCTGAGTAGTCCGCGTTCTACTGCTTCAAATCTTGCTGTTGCTCCTTGTAGAGTATTTGCAAATGTGGTGTTCTCCCTTATGAAAGGAAGCTTGACGATGTATCTGCCCTCGGCATCTCTTGCGTGTGTGTCACGAAAGTGTTCCTTCAACTCCCAGAATCTCTGGAGTGAGGCGTTGTTGCGGCTGCTTTGCTGGTGATGGTAAAAACAGTGATTACCCATCCAAATATCGACGAAATTGCAATTACATTGCCATGGCTGTCCAGCTTCTTGTCGCCGGTGAACGCAGCCGAAACATAGTCCGTGCCTAGGAGAGTGTCAATTGGTGATGTTTTGTTGAACATCGGATCTGCAAGCGGAAGTTTATCGAAGATCTCCAGTGACGATGCATCGATTCTGTCCCTTGCCAAAGGTGTTGTGATTTTGCCCAGAATGTGTACTGTAGCCTCTAGCGTGTTGTCTGACACTCGTGATCGTAAGTGCAACTTGCTAAAACCCCTTGTGGTTTCAGCCTTTACTGAAGAAATTCCCGAAACAAGAATTCGGGAACGTGCAAGGCCAAGTGCGTGAATGCAACGTTCCGATACGTAGGATATTCGGCAACAGTATCTATACTGAGATCTGTAGCTAATTCCAAATGTAGTGCAGAAGTAGCTAGACAGATGAAAAGGCAAATGTAGCCGTTTTCCTTGCGAGGATGGCGTTCCTTGTTCACCTTGAGTGCGATGGGACCAGCGTAGTCGCAGCCAGTGTTTTCGATTGGGTATGTTTGTGTGACCCTGACTGCCGGAAGATCAGCCATGAATTGCTGAGCCGTGTGGTGACGCTGTCTAAAGCATTTTAGACAGTCATGCGTCATTTTCCGTATTAGGTTCCGTGCGCCTAATATCCAGTATCGTTTTCGAACGATGACAAACAGTGCTGACACACCTGGATGGAGATGGGTCCAGTGCTCGTGCTCCAGGATGATCTTTGTGGTACGATGTGTCTTCGGTAGAATGATTTGGTGCTTGGCACAAAAAGGCAGTTCCGAGTTGCTTAAGCGTCCGTCTACGCGATGGAGACCAAGATCATCAACGATTGGCGCGAGTTTGCGCAGCTTTGAGTCGTTTCTGAGTGGCTGCTTTTTCAGCAGCAGTTAACGCTCTTGTTGGAATACGTCTTGCGCATAGCGAAGGACAAATGTGCGTGCTTCGCTAGTTTCATCAAATGTGAATGCGCCTGAGATGCGCTTGAGTCGTGCAAACCGTAGAACGTATGCCACGATGCGTACAAATTTCGTCCAGGAGGAGACGCGGTTGACCAGCTCGTCGAGTAGTTATGTTGCAGCATTGTCAGCTGCCACAGTTAGCATTTTTGTTGTCTTCATTTTTTTCTTGAACACGGTCATCTGAAATGAAAAGAGAAGATTGTGCAGAGTGTTTGCGTGCAGGGATGAAGTCATTGTCGTGGAGCCATTGTGGTCTTGTCCACCAGAGATCGAATGTGAGCAGATCTGCGGATATCATGATGCCAATCCTGTCTGGTGATGATGCTAAGAATCTCGGCGGTGCGATTGGCGACGAATGTTTTGAGTTTGGATGGTGTGTTGGATAACCAAGCCAAGACGATGGTTGAGTTGCACCAAGCGTGTACATTGATGCAAATGTTTTTGAGCGCAGTTTTTATCGACGCGACAAGTCGACTCAGCAGCAGCGCTCCACAGAGTTCTAGTCAAGGAAGAGATTGTTTCTTTAGTGGTGCAACACGTGTTTTAGAGGCGATGAGCGTAACCTCTACATGACCGTTAGGATGTACAATCCTGCTGTATACAACAGCTGCGTAAGCTTTGATGGACGCATCTGAGAATGCGTGTAGCTCCATGGTGCCTGAAGCCTATCCAGTGTAGCGCTGCATCTAGAATTCCTTCAGTTCGATGATATCGTTGCGATATTTCTGCCATTGCGTTGCTAAGTTCGTTGGGAGGGGTGTGTCCCAATCCAAGTCGTGCAGCCAAAGTTCTTGAAATAGGATCTTGAACTGAACGACAACCGGTGCCAACAGTCCAAGCGGATCGAAGATGCGAGAGACATCAGAGAGTACCTGTCGTTTTGCACTTGCTGCCATATTGCTCAAACTCACATTGTAGCCCAGACTGTCAGCTGCTGGTTGCCAGTGAAGCACCTTTACTGTTGCATCGTGTGAGGTATCGAAAACGTTTAAAGATGAGTTTGTTTTCGTCTTGTCAAGGTGTGTGCTGTTGGAAGCCCATTTGCCTAGTTCGAGTTGTGCTTGTGACATTAGTTGTATCCATTCTTCTCGGCGCTGGAGAAGATCGTATTCTGTTTGTGCTCCTGTCAAGACATCATCCACGTAGAAGTTTTCTATCAGGATCCTTGCGGCGTGTGGATATTCTTGCTCGTAATCTCGTGCTAGCTGCTCTAGCACTCTGACCGCTAAGAACGGTGCGCAGGCTGTTCCGTATGTGACAGTACATAGCTGAAAGTGTTTCAGCGGCTCGGATGGATGCTTCCTCCATAAGATTCTTTGGTAGTTGCGGTGGTCGTCGTTGACCCAAATTTGTCGAAGCATCTTGACGATGTCAGCCGTGAATACAAAGCGATGTAGTCGAAAGCGCGATGCATTCGCTGCATGCTTGGACCAATGTGTAGTGCATCGTATAGGGCATGGCCGTCACGATCTTGGAAGGATCCATCAAACACTACTCTCAGTTTTTGTCCAACGACAAGAGTAGAAAGTTCTACCATGGTGTGAATGGATCTCGTCATGTGTGAGTTCCCGCTTGTGGCCTAGACTCTCATAGTCTTGCATGAATTAAACATACCGTGATTGCAGGTCTGTATTTCTGAGTAGTCCGCGTTCTACTGCTTCAAATCTTGCTGTTGCTCCTTGTAGAGTATTTGCAAATGTGGTGTTCTCCCTTATGAAAGGAAGCTTGACGATGTATCTGCCCTCGGCATCTCTTGCGTGTGTGTCACGAAAGTGTTCCTTCAACTCCCAGAATCTCTGGAGTGAGGCGTTGTTGCGGCTGCTTTGCTGGTGATGGTAAAAACAGTGATTACCCATCCAAATATCGACGAAATTAAAATTACATTGCCATGGCTGTCCATCTTCTTGTCGCCGGTGAACGCAGCCGAAACATAGTCCGTGCCTAGGAGAGTGTCAATTGGTGATGTTTTGTTGAACATCGGATCTGCAAGCGGAAGTTTATCGAAGATCTCCATTGACGATGCATCGATCCTGTCCCTTGCCAAAGGTGTTGTGATTTTGCCCAGAATGTGTACTGTAGCCTCTAGCGTGTTGTCTGACACTCGTGATCGTAAGTGCAACTTGCTAAAGCCCCTTGTGGTTTCAGTCTTTACTAAAGAAATTTCCGAAACAAGGATTCGAGAACGTGCAAAGCCAAGTGCGTGAATGCAACGTTCCGATACGTAGGATAGCTCTGATCCACTGTCCAGTAGCACATGGCAAGCGGTAAACGTTCCGTGTGCGTAGCGCACGTTTACCCATGCTGTTGGTAAAGTGCCTTTATTTCGTCCTTGTGACAAAATACATGTTGCCGCACGTGGGGCTTGTGATATGTGACGGTTTGTCACCAATGATACTTTCTGCTACTGACTCTCTTCAGCAGCAGTCTCGATTTGTTGCGTTTGATTTGCAGATGTCTGCAACGATGGAACTTGTGTGTAAAGCAACGTGTTGTGTCGTCCGCGACAAAGTCTACAGGAATGCGCTGATTCACATTTCGCTGACGTATGACCAGGCTTTAGACAATTGAAGCACAGCAATTTGTCCTTGATGTATGACCGTCGTTGCTCAATCGACATGTTATGAAATTCCTCACAGCGTGCGTCAAGGAACTGAAACAAATCATCAATTGTTGGAGACACGTTATCCTGGCTGATCTCTGCCCACTTGCGTCTTGACTCTGGATCTAATTTGGCGAGCAGCAAATAAGCTACCCAGCAGTCCCGTCCTGTCTGCCCAACTGCATCCAGTCCGCGTACAATTTCGTTAGCGCCATCTGTGACTGCGCAAAACTTGAACGTTGTTAATCTTGGTTGTGGGCAACTCCATGAAGGCTTCTAGCAGAGAATTTACCACATGACGTGGTCTGTTGTAACGTTCGATCAGCCGTTCCCATGCAGTGTCATATGCCGCATCTGTTATGGACAAATGACGCATCAAACTTGCAGCTTCATTAGTCAAAAATGATTTTAAATAATGAAACTTTCGTGTCTTTTCCAAATTTTGTTTGTTGTGTATTGTTGTTTCAAGCAAATCCTTGAATGCTGGCCATTCTTTGTAATCGCCACCAAATGCCTTGATTTGCAACTTTGGCAACTCTACATATCGCATTGGCGCCGCAGCGACGTGCGTGCTCGAACTTGCAGCGTTCGACGGATAACGTGCGAAGAATGAAGAATGCGAAGAATGAATACGAACAAAATACATATAAAATGGTACAAAATTGTAAGTTGTATTTTGTTCGTATTCGTACCAGCACGCGTTTCTTTTCGGCCGTTGTTGGTGGCAAACATCTGTAAGTTTTGAACTAGGTTAGATATCGGGTTGAAACTTGAACTATACCTTCTGTATAAAAAGTACCGGGAATTGTTAAAAAAAACACAGAATTTTTTATTTATTTATCAAAATATATTTTGTCGCCTTCAAAGTAATCCTTATTGTTTGCAATGCACATGTGAAAACGGCGAAACCAATCTTCCATGCACTTCTGGTAATCCGATTCTGGTAAGGCCTTTGGGACGCGCTGCGAATTCCGTTTTTTGGGATTTGGCTCGTTTTCCATGCGCCATTCGCTCGATTGCTGGCTTGTAAAGCTGTCGAACTCATAGACCCATGTCTCATCACCAGTTATGATGCAATTCAAGAAGTCTGGGCCACGCGAAATCATGTCTTCGGCCACCGGTTTGCGATACTCTTTTTGAAACAAATTCAGATCTTTCGGGACCATTCGAGCGGCGACACGGTTCATGCCAAAATATTGATTATAATGCCATGAAAGGTCATTTTATCAATGTTCACTTCACGGGCCAGCTCTCTCATACTGAAACGACGATTTTTCAGCACTAAATGTTGGCTTTTTTCGATGTTATCGTCGGTGGTAGACGTGGATGGCCGGCCGGAGCGAGGCAAATCTTCGACTACTTCACGCCCCTCTTTAAATGCACTAAACCACTCGTATGCCCTAGTTTTAGACATGGTTGAGTCACCATAGGTTTTTTTCAAAATTTTCAGGGCATCGGCACACGATAAGACACAAAATTTGAGGCACAATCTCTGTTCGATTATTGTTTCCATGGTAAAATTCGCAGAGCAGCACTGAGGTAGACTTGTTTGGACAGCTGCCATAAACAAACTAGTTGACAGATCGAGCCTAAACTCCGGTTGGTAATTAAAAAAGGTTGTGCCAACCTACAAAAAAAAAAATTTACCGAAACCTCTTTCGAGGCAAATTTTAATGTCAATTTCCCGGTACTTTTTATACAGAAGGTATATTCTCAATACTTCAAAGCATTTTCTGATAGAAAAATTAGAGTGGGCGTGGCACTAAAAAGGGCGCAAATTAACGGTCAAATGCAAATTAATGCCAATTTTATCATTTTATTTATTAAAAAATATTTTTTTTATATGTAAAAAAAGTAATAAAAATAAATTTTTAATTTTTTATTTTATATTTTTATTTTTAAAAATTTATAATTTTCTTGAAAAAATGTTAAGTGAAACAATATACTTTTTATGCACTCGCTTAGGTATCTAAGAGTGTTTAAAAATATGCAAAGTTTCTCGTTAAAAATCGGAAGCTCGAAAATGATTTTAGACAAATGGTTTCTTTGGCAAATCTTCTTAGAATTCACCGTAGATTACGATTTTGATACCCACAAGGTGCGTTTTTTTGGTCCATACAAATTGACCCACCCTAATAGACATACTACTAAATTGTATTTCACAATGTTGCAGAGATAATGTTGCAAAACAAAATAAAGAAGAATTATCTACTGCGTAGCATGCATGCAAAACAGAAGACAAAATATAGAAGAAGAAAATAAACGTTGGAATTCAAATGTGAATCCGTTCCTCAACAAGACTAAGTTTGGTTTTTTTATTCTTTATCTATATATGGGCATTTCCAAACTCGCGCACGGGACATTCGTACACATTCAAAGTAAAAAACGGTAAAAAGGAAACGGTTTTTTTTCTGATGAAGGGCTTAACATATAGCATTTGATTAGCTCTTTCATTGGTGCAAAGATTGATTTTGGGTAATTTTTCATTTTTAAGATAATAGAAAAAATGTAAGTGATTCGCACGGGACACGAAATGGAAGTGACTTGTGAGGTCAACCAATTCAAACGCCAACTTCAGCCAATCCAGAGGCAATATTTTAATGCAACTAATTTTAAACTCTTGTGCATTGATGCATTGATGATTTTTTTCAAAGATGACTTGCACTTTTTATTTAATTCAATTTGACGTAAATTTGCACGGGACATCGCGCACGGGACATTTTTTACCATCACTATTTTTATGTTCTTTCTGTCTCTCTATTTTTAAATTATACATCCAAAACAGCCCGAAAAACTTATTTCAATTAAACTTTCAATATATTTCTTTGAATTAAAATGGTTCATGTTACAATTTTACTGTCCTACTTAGTGTAATCGTTAAAATACAAACGGTCCATTTTGGAAGTCAATTTTTAAGAAAATTGACATAAATATGGAAAAACTGAATTTATTCCAATGTAGAATCTATATGTTCATCCTATTGAATCTCTTCTAACGTATATTGTTTAAATAAATAACTTAAATACATTTCTGGAAGAAAATTTTAAAAGATTTGAATTTTTTATCAATTTTACGTTTTTGGCCGCGGTGGACCTTTCTGTGGAAAGGCCCATATATAAAATTATTTGTCCTGACTGACTGACTGACACATCAACGTGTAGCCTAAACGGTAAAAGATAGAAAGCTGAAATTTTTCACAACATAGATGAGATAATTTCAACTTGCAATAAGACGGCGTTTTGCGAAATTCGACCTCTAAATGGGTCAAATTGGGGTCAAAGGTCACGAAATTGCTAAGTATAAAAAGCTTTTATGTTTCTTAGAATATTTCAACCAAACTCACAGATTTTATGACTGGGAGTGCCTCTTACATTCTGACCAAATTTGGTCAAAGTCGAATGATTATATAATAAAGCTGTCATAGGAACAATTGGATGCAAATAAACCTTTAGTATAAAAACTTTTTTTGTTTCTTAACCAAACTCACAGATTGTATTTTTGGGACTGTCTCTTACATTCTGACCAAATTTGGTCAGTGCCGGATGACTATATCATATAGCTGCCATAGAAACAATCTGATGCAAAATAACTTTTAGTATGAAAAACTTTGTTGTTTCTTAAAATATATCAACCAAACTCACTGATTATATTTTGGCGACTGTCTCTTACATTCTGACCAAATTTGGACAAAGTCGGATGATTATATCATATAGCTGTCATAGGAACAATTGGATGCAAATAAACCTTTTGTATCAAAACTTTTTTGTTTCTTAAGATATCTCAACCAAACTCACAGATTATTATTTTTGGGACTGTCCTTTACATTTTGACCAACTTTGGTGCAAATTGGATTACTAAATCATATATTTGCCATAGGAACGATCGGATGCAAAGTGTCCTTTAGAATAAAAAACTCTGTTTTTTTTTGTTTTTCTTTTTCTTTTTTAAGCTGCAGATGTTATTTAAATACCTACCCAAACACAATATTCATTATACACATTTTGTTTCTAGCTGCAAATAATCCCCAATCGATTGTCTTTATCCCAGTATTTAAAGTAAAGAACCTTTAGTAACTTACATAAACATAAATTTTATTGAAACAAATTTGTAAGGCTAACTTTAGAAAATTTCAAAGTTTGCATTTCAATGCAATCAATTTATTTTATCAGGTATCAATTAGTAAAAAAAAATAAATTGAAATAAGCTCTATTTATTATATGTTTATATAAAATATAATATTTTTTTCGTGCTTTCATTTATTTCTGGATTCCCGTTTATTGATATTGATTAAAATAAGCACTATTTTTATATATGCATTTAGTTTTTCTCGTGCTTCCATTTATTTCTGGCTTCACGTTTTGCTTCTGGAACGAGAGAACTTTTAGCTCCCCCTAAAATGTTAGTTGTTGCTTGAGTTGCCAGTACAGCCGGGCACACAACCAGTTGAGGTATTTGTCTTACAACAGCACCAACCGCACCACTGTATCCCTTTTGATCGTGTTCCACAACTGCTGCCTCCAAAAGTGTATTCGCAGAATCATTTATACCCTAAAAAAATCATTTAGTTTATTAGAATTTTAGTAATTTTTTGAATAGGGTCTATTAAATAAAAATCAAAAAAACGCAAGTCATTTTGAAATAACTTATGTCTCTAGCAGTTATGCTAGAGTGGAGCTTACTATTAAAATTTCAATGACTCTTAATCTCAAAATGTAATCTTTTAGATATACAAAATCAATTCGAAATGCTAACAACGGAAGATTTTCTCAGGGCAATAGAAATATCAGTTTCAGATACGGTTTTGTTTTTTTCTCATATACATTTTTGAAATGGTTACCGGTTTTTGTAATACCGGTTCCGTTCCGATTTACCGATTAACCGTTAAATTTGAACCGGTTTCTAAACGGTTATTCTGTAATAATAATTATGGTTCTTGGATTTCGATACAATTGAAAATTCAGTTTTTGTTATTGTTTTAGTAACGGTTACCAATTATAAAGGGTTTATACTGGTTAAAGGTAGCGGTTTTGATTATGGTTTCAATCCCTGCTTTTGGCGACAATTCCTTTAAATGAAGCTTGACACGCTCATTTTGCACCCTGGAAAATAATATCTCAGAAATCGGTGAGACCCGTGTTGATTAGTTTCTGACTCACGCCTAAGATAATGAAAAGGCGATGCGATGAAGAAGTATACGGATTAAGAATAAAGGAATATGATGAGAGCTACCTCTTTAACAATAGTGTAAGCGTTTGCGACACCTTCACGTAAATCCTTTGGTCGTCCTTGTCGTTTTTTACCAATCTTTGTCTTTCTTCTTCTGTTTAATGATGGTCCTGCAGACAACATGTCAAACGTAGTTTCTGCGGTAAACTGAAAAAAAAAAATAATATAATTACTATAAGAATACAATAAAAATAAAATGGATTCAAATGAAAGTCAATCTAAGTGCGCAACTTAACAAACCAAGCGAAACATTTAGATATTTTTTTCGATTAGATACCCCAGAGCGTTTAATACTAATTTATTTTTTATTTTTGTTATATGTAATAGTTAATTATAAATTAATTGTAACCAAGATTGCATTGGTATATTTTTCTATTACTCAGTTGTGCATTGGCATAGTATAAGAGTTAAGTCGGTCTTGACTAGGCGTTAGGTCACAAGGTCCATTTCGCAAAGTAAACCTTAATGTGATTTTCTTAAGATCTTTGACCCACTAAACACGAAAATGGCACTTAACATTTTTTTCATGGAAACGTTTTTAAAATAATAATTTTTTTCGAATTTTTTGCTAGCGATTTTAATAGGCTCGAAAATACGGTATTTTTGTGATTCCTTGAGTTCGAAAGCTAACATATCGTCCTGGAAAAAAGTAGAAATCGCAAAAATAAAATTTGTTTTAAGCATTTTACGTAAAGCTGACACTGTTAAAAAGAAAATTGGCTATTGTTTATGAAAATCCATGGATAAATGACGAAGTATGACAGCTATCCGACATAGTGAGCCGATTTATGCCAAATTTGATCAGGGTGTATAGTAGGGTGTCCCTTATTTGGTCAAAGTCAATATTTTTAAACGCATACGGGCTAGTTCTGTTCATAAGGTCCTAAAGCACTCATAAATAAATTTTTACCTCAATCGGAGTTTGATAACCCGTGCCGACTTGGATCGGAATATTTAAAAATTAAATGGGACAAAAAAAAATTTTTTTTTTTTATTTAGTTCATTTAGTCCTAAAGAACTCAAAAACAAATTTTCCCCTCAATCGGAGTACGATAACCCATTCAAATTTGCATCATTTATAAATGTATTTTATAAATGTAGTGTAATAATATAAGTTTATTTTATTTAATGTACTTCATTAAAAGGTGCTAGGTCGGCCGCACTGCGCAGTCTTGTGCAGACGCTCGAGAATGCACGTTGTACGCTCTATGTGTCAATTTCTTTGAGGCACTTTCGGATGCGACGTGTCAACGCCTAAATTTTGGCCTTTCAGCCATTCTTATACACTAATCTTTTAAGTTCACCAAAAGTATCTTCAATTGGAGTGGAGTTTCTGTCTTTGGGAACTAATTTGATATTTTTGCTTACCAAGAATGAATGATTTTTTTGTAATTTTTGCACATCCACCTGCATTGCGATCTTACCAGCTGGATTTGCGTCTCAGTGCAACCTGGTGACCGCTGCTTCTTTCTGGCTTTGACATTTAATGATTTTAATATTTTTTAGATATGTTGCTGTGAGCATCCGAATTTTCGGGTTCTTCAGATTGGTTTATCTCATCTTAATTGTTAAAAGTAGTCTTTAGCTTGTAAATGTTATTTGTAGTCATAATTGTTGATTTTCTTCCCGAACCAGGATGCCTTTATATTTTCAAGCTGCTGAAAATTAAATATAAAGTGCTTTTTGCCACGCCCTCCGCCATAAAATGGGCACAGGTGTAAGTTTTTCCATGCTCTTTGTGATCTTAGTAAAATCTTACAATACGTTTTCGCAGCTGATGCTGTTCGAAAGGCAATTTAAAGTCTAATATAGTGCATATAATTGTTTGGAATTATTTGGTAAAAAGATCATGCAATAGCTGATTTTATTACCAAATAACATCGTCATACGACAAAGCATTCCTAAGCTGCAGGCTCTCAAAATCAGTCCAGAATTTTAGTTGTGACCCGTTATATAAGGTTGTCAAAAAAGTCTTGCGGTATTTTAATTGAATTTTCAATTGTTCTTAAAATTGGTTATAATAATGCGATTTAAGTCAAATATGCTCCGTTTTGTTCGATGACGAGTTCCCAACGAGATGCCAACTTCATAATGCCCCTCTTATAGAAGCTCGCTTCCCTATTGTCAAAAAGCTCGGAGCCAATTTTCACAGGACTCTCTTGTGGCCAACTTCCGACTACCAAGCTCGTTCGCCATGGACAGAAATAGGTGGTAATCACTTGGTGCGAGATCCGGACTATACGGTGGATGCAAAAGAACCTCCCATCCGAGCTCCCGGAGCTTTTGGCGCGTCACCAAAGATGTGTGTGGCCTGGCGTTGTCCTGATGGAAGACAATTCGGCCTCTGTTGATCAAAGATGGCCTCTTCTGCATGAGTGCTGCATTCAAGCGGTCCAGTTGTTGGCAGTACAGGTCCGAATTGAGCGTTTGGCCATAGGGGAGCAGCTCATAGTGGATGATTCCCTGCCAATCCCACCAAACACACAGAAAAACCTTCCTGGCCGTCAATCCAGGCTTGGCCACCGTCTGGGCAGCTTCACCGCTTTTCGACCACGATCGTTTGCGCTTCACGTTGTCGTAAGTGACCCACTTTTCATCGCCAGTCACCATCCTTCAAAAACGGGTCGATTTTGTTGCGATTCAGAAGCGATTCGCATGCATCCATACGGGCAAAAATGTTTTTTTGCGTCAAGTCGTGTGGACCCATACATCGATCTTCTTTTTGAATCCAAGCTTCTTCAAATAGTTTATAACGGTTTGATGACTCATGCCCAGCTCTTGGCCGATGCTACGGCTGCTACTATGCCGGTCTCTTTCGATCAATTCAGCGATTTTATCGCAATTTTCGACGACAGGCCTTCCGGACCGTGGCGCATCTTCGATCACCGCTGCACCAGAACGAAAACGTTGAAACCATCGTTGTGCGGTGGAAATGGAAACAGTATCGGGTCCATAAACTGCACAAATTTTATTGGCAGCATGAGATGCATTTTTGCCTTTATTGTAGTAGTACTGTAAAATATGCCGTATTTTCTCTTTAGTTTCCTCCATGTTTACGACGCTATAACTCACGAACGACTAAAAAAAACAACAATAAACAAACACGTGCTAGCGCGTGAAAAGAGCTTTCCAAAAAGCTCTAGCGTGAACCGATGCGACGAATACAACTAGAACTACGCGCTTGCAAATACCGCAAATACCGGAAATACCGCAAGACTTTTTTGACAACCTTATATATCGGCGTACCGAACGGCAACTAAGTGGCTAGGCCCATTAAGATATTTCAACCAAACTATTGAATCACAATATTTGTATTCTTACAAGAAAAGCTCTTTTGTTTCATGCAGTTGAAGATATTATGAAATAAAATCAATTATTTTTAACAATGTTTTTACTGTTCATTTATATTAAAAGTTGTACAATAAAAACGTATTAAAGATCTAAGGGGCTCTACAAAATATAAAATTCAGTTTTGATTAAGATTAACTCGTAGACACAAATTATCGTTCTCACATGTTTCGGTTAACTTCTTCGAAATAAACAATAAATAATCACGTGATGTTCATATACATACAACGGTTGCCAAAAGTATTTTGGCACTCTTTTAAATAAGTTCTATCCAAATTTTTAACTTACTTCATGCAAAGTTTGGTATCAATTTTAAATTCCTTTCGAATGATGCAATACTTTCCTTAACCCATCAGGAACCCATTGAAATTTTCGAATATTTGTAAACGTCAACTTTTTTCCTCGATTTTTTAAAAACAAATATTTTTATGCAGAAAGTTTCTTTAAACAATTAAAATAGTAACTGAAAAAAATATTCAAATATCTCTTCGCTAGTATTTTTTTTTTTTTTTGAAAATGGCGAAAAGGCACTTTTTGCACGAAAATGAGAAAAGTGCCTTTTCCTTTCCATTGATACCAAAATTTACATGAAGTAAGTTCAAAATTTGGCTGGAACTAGCTTTAAAAGGTGCCAAAATACTTGTGGCCACCGTTGTATATTTTTGATCTTAACAAAAAGTAAGGTGGAATCTGTTATTTACCTGAAGTAAGTGAATTATTCTAGACGTAATCTCCAGGGCAGCAAATGCAGTTCGAGCACTAAAACTTTGGGCACCAAGTTGAAAACCTCGTATAATTCGCCCATCCTTGTTATATTGTCGTAATGGAAGTCTGAACAAATCAAAGAATCCTTGAACTACAAAAAATATAAGATATTAGTTTTAAAAAAATAGGTGTTTTTGTTTTTTTAAATTATGAAAAAAAAACTGGGTCTATTTTTACACCACTTGAGTAACTTATTGAGTAAATTTGCCCTATCCATACTTTAATGTTTTAGTAAGGATAGTGTATCATCAAATAAACTATATACTTGATTTTTAAAGTACATAAAATTTTACAAACTAAAGAAGGAAACTTCATGTTTATTTTCAAATCAAGTTCTGACAAGAATGCATTTAATGCAACAAAAAAAAACTATTTTCTCGCAGCTGACATTTCAGCAAAAATATATTTCTCAAGACTGAAACTATAACACATTGTAAGATCTGTCATACAAAGCTTGAAAATCAAAGCAAATGAGAATGGATTTGAGAGAATGGATTTCAAATTATAACTTTTGTTAATTCAATATGCGTTTCCAGCACTGTTTTGCTAAAAAATATGTTTCGGAGAAGGGAAATCCGGACAATTTAAGGGAAAGTCATACAAAGTTTTCGGATTAAAATTCGCAAAATAAAAGTGAAAACTAGAACAGATCTGATAACACAAGGCAACAAAATTAACTTTTTCTTATAGGAAATGAACCAAACCCACACAACCAACTACATATGAGGCTCTATATTAAGGTGTCCCTTATTTTTGCAATGGTATTTTTTTTAAACGCAAAAGCAAAGCAAATAAGCACTCGGAAATAAATTTTTACCTCAATCGGTGTCTGATAACCCGTGCCGACTTGCATCGAAAAATTAACAAACAACCATTTACAAAATATGGGACAAAAAATTTTCAAAGTTATTACTTTTAAACGATGATTTTTTTGTTTTGCTCATTTGGTCCTAAAGCACTCGGAAATAAATTTTCACCTCAATCGGAGTACGATAACCCCTGCAAACTTGCAACGAAGCATGAATAAACACCGAAAACAAATTTTAATATTTTTTCAACAGATTTGAAAAAAATTAATTTAACCAATATTTTTTAATTTATTTTGTTTTGAGTTAGGACAATTCAGATTTTTTCGGTACTTTTACGAATTTTTAACTTTTAAATTTTCTATTCTCCTTTTTTTTACATACTTTTTTACCTCTACGTGATGTTCTGTGTGGTCCGGTAGCTCTGTGGTTAGAGTCGCCGACCTGTCACATAAGTAGAACCTTCAGTTTGAAAAAAAAAAACTGGGTTCGATTCCCCCTGGCAATGTAGTCAAAGATGTGTTTTTAATTTCTTCGGAATGAAACACAAAAATATATACTTCCCATCATTTAATATTAATCAATTTTATATATTAATCAATTAAATCCATGGAGACGGGTGAGCTATTACCATATGAGGAAACCTGCCTGATGCATCAATAAAAGTGGGTTTGGTTCATATTATACTCTGTCTGTTACCTAGTGTAATAATCAATACTGCAGATAATTTTTTAATATACATATATTTTTTTATACACAGTGATTAATTAAAACTTTTGTATGCATACTTACACAGTTGGAGGACGGCATTCGTAGGTCCGATCCCACTTAAAATATTTGGAAGCTGGTTCCTTTTAATATCTTTTATCCATTCCTTACACAAAAATTCAAACAGCTTATTCCAACCTAGAAGCCCTCGCCTGAAATATTAAAACAAATATATGTATCAGCACATTTTTAAGATATATTGAACAAATTTTTAAATAGTCGCCTGTCAATTACTAGTCTAGTCATACATAATGGAAGCACTAAGCAACTAACTTTGATTACTAACCAATGCACATGATTACTACTATTTGCTTTTAGCAGTAAACTCCCCGCATTTAAAAAGGTTTTTTTTTTACATTTAAAAAACGAAAAAATTTTCAAAATAATAATAACTAACCGATTAAAGCTGAGCTAAAAAATGCATAAATGATTTTACTGAATTTACTGATGGTGAGACAGAAGACGAAGATTTTGAAATTGACAACCGCGATGAAATATAATATTATGATGAACCGTAGATTGCATGAGAGAAATATTTTCGTTTACTGATGCGCTTTTATTTTTGACTTGGTAGTCCGGACAATCCGCTAATTCGGAAATGGTCCTGATTATCGAGATTATACTGCATAAGAAATTTAAATAATATAACACTTTCTGTAAAAAAAAGCCGAATAAATAAGATCACGATTCCCCCTGTTTTAAATTTTTCCATGTTCATACAGCTGTATTATACTTACCTATTTATAACTTCACGTAAACTTATTCCAGATCCTTGCAGCTGTGCAAGTCCCATTACTAAACCTGTTATTGGACCACGGGAAAGCTCAATTCTTCTACCATGATAGTCAAAACATATCGGCAAAGCAGGACTGAATATAAATTCTTTAAAGTAAATGGGATCATTTAACGAACAATCTTCGCAAGACTCTTTAGATTTATATGTGTTTTCATCAACGGGGTCACCTATATTTCGATCTATTCTTTCATTATCTTTGAATTCATTCAGCACACTTGACATTCCTTTAACGGCCATTACTGGTACATCTCGATCCAAATCCAAATCATTTTGACTTGATGTGTCCACTGTTTTAGATCTTTCAATTAAGGCCGAAAAAAATTCTTCCAAAAACATTAAAGTGTCTTGGTCAATGTTAAGCCTTATTGGTAAAATGGAAACCTTCAATGAGCATTCTTCAGCCCTTTGTTTATGAGGACTTGATCGAATGTTAAGTGCTTTCACAGTGACCATGTTTTCATTGTTCCTCTGTGGTATGTTATTCTTAAATGGGTGATAAAGCAGTTTGTTTATATCTGAGGAGATTAAACGATCCCGTATTTCTATTTCAGAAATTATTAAAACTTGTCTGGATGAATATGACGAGTTTGCTGGATATGTATCATGTGAGACCCGAATTTTTGATAACTGAATTTCCACAAGTACATCTGAATTACGTTGTGATACTTTTGATCCATCAGGACTGATTTTCTTAAATTTTTTGTGGCTTTCATTTGAAGCTTGTGATACACCGTGTTTGTAGGTTTCTGACATTCCAGTACCTGTTGATAAGCTGGAAAAGTAAATTATGGATTAAAACTATTATCATTTAAACAGGATTGACACTTATCGAATATATTACAATTATGTCACCAAATCTGTAAAGTATTTAAAAAACGAATGGTGCTACAGTCGAGCATACTCGACTGTCGGAGACTGCGTACTTACTATAAAAAAGCAAGCACTGCTTAAAATAAAATAATATAAATCGCTACAAATATTTAATATAATTATATTACTTTGTACTTTTCGCCCAAATATATTGATGATATATTTAAATTAAAGATATTATATATAATTTATTAAAACAGCATCAAATTCAACAGACGCTTGATATAAATACACAAAATTAATTGACTTAAGCATTAGAGAAATAAAGACAGCAATATTTGCATTTCCTAGATTTCTTAATAATAAACCAAAAAAAAATCTAATATTAAATACAACAGTAATATAAAATGTCAGGAAAACAATAAATAATCTTAAAAGGAAAAAAACATTTGTCCCAGCCGAGGCTCGAGCCCGGGACCTATTGTCTACAAAGTCTACTTCATTTTGTCCACGCTGGGATTTGAACCCGCAAATTCTGTTCCCTTAAAATGTCAGTCCAATTGAATGCAACTAAATGAGTTGAATAAAACACATACTAAAAAATAAATTTGTAAGAATTTGAGTAGAGTTGTGTTACAAACGTTCGGCATTCATACGAGATAAGTTCGAATGAACGAAGGTACAAAAACGATAGATGCATTGTCAAGGTGAATTTACTATGAAGGTGACGTCTTCACCATTTAACAGTATGCCTGCAAACGCTGACGAAGTAGGTTGTGCTTTTTTTTTCTTCTTTTCAAATAAACTCGTAGACAGAAAACAATTATTGCAACCTGCAATTATTAGTGCCACGTGAAGCTCTGGTCAAGAAGCACAGGCGTTCAAATATCGAGTTCAAGTAAAATTTGTGCCGGCCATTTCAATGACTCTGACTATTACTATGTGTCCGAAAATGAAACAAAACGAAGACGACTTATGCCAACTGCTGTACTCCAGAAGCCAGGAGCAAAGGAAGTGTTTACATTTCAAATGCCATATGGGTACATGCTGCAGGTCCCCGGGCATATCGCCATTTGATCAAGGGTTTAACATATAATAAATTATTTTGAATTATTTCGTTTTTTTTATTTTAAGTAAGCATTTGCTTTTCTGTCAACTCTCTCTGAGAGCGGAGAGAGAGAGAGGTGAAAAACTGATTGTATCCTCACCACATCGAACGACGTCACCTTTATAGTAAATTCAGCTTGGGCATTGTCAAACAAATTCGAATTACTTGAATGTGTTATTTCAGTTAAGCTTTTCTTACGACTCATCGCAAAGATGGATGAAAAATTAACGCACAAGATGATGCCGATGAGCATGGCTTGGTGGCATATGCATAAACATTTCTTTCCGTTTTTGCACAAAACAAGTCAGACGCACGAATTTTGATAACTGAAAAATAATGTGTGATTGCCACCAAACCAGACAATGGCCGTGTTCACCAGAACAAATCGACAACAGAAAATCGATGAAATTTGCATGATTATTCTGGTGAAATGCAGTGATTAGCAATCATGATTTCAAATTTTGTGATTATTATGACTGAAAATTCATCACCAAAATAGTACGCTGAAATTTTCTGATTGTAATGCTTTGTTATCGAACAAACAAAATAAATGATTATTGATTGATTAGTTCTGGTGAACGCGGCCAATGTTAACAAAATAATGTTTCCACATTCAATATTTCATAATTATAAAATTAAAAATTTCTTTTAAATAGCTTTGCCATTTAGGGTATTCACTTAACTGTGGCAGCCTGGCAGATGGCACATGTCCCAAACTTGAAACGTGAACAGCCCTTTTTGTTTTAAATCTGCCCAGTCAGCTGTTTTTTGGTTTTACATTGAGTTTACTGTCATTTTTATTATTTTATTTCAATAAATTTGCCTGATTTAAGCAAGATGCTTCGAAAAGCGCCAAGCATTTTTGTAATTAAAAGTAAAAAGTGCAGAAGTAATTGAAGCTTTGTAAAATTCGTATAGAGAATTTGTTGCATTTTATCATATTTCATTAATAGTAGATGCATGGCGAGATCAGTTGGATTCTGAAATTGACGATATTTTGGATGACTTTATAGAGGATGCCATGGCCATTGTCGTCGGAGTCAATATCGCGTTGGAGTCAAAGCTGCTTTAGAGTCCTCAAAGGGAGGTATTGCAGGTTTTTAAGATGATATTGATGAAAGACGGAAACTAACTATGATGGTCACACTGAGGCTGAACCCCGTGGTGAACCCTGTTTGGCGTCAGAAAGCAAGAGAAAGTTTTTGTGTAATTTTATATTTAAATAAAATCTAAGATATATATGTGCATATATACATGATTGTAACTTATTTAAGCCAAGC
Organism: Drosophila subquinaria; assembly: GCA_037043405.1. Lineage (NCBI taxonomy): Eukaryota > Metazoa > Arthropoda > Insecta > Diptera > Drosophilidae > Drosophila > Drosophila subquinaria. Next base: position 34,751 of record JBAMBL010000411.1, on the reverse strand, counting down.
TCTAGTTTTAGAATCCTCTCCTTTTGATCCAGCTGTTGTTGCTTATGCTTAAAATCATATTCAACATTCCATTTATTGTCTTTCCTTTCCAACTTCAGTCTGCGCTCCTCTCTACCCCTTTGCTTCACGAAAAATGTATCAACCTGTTGCGTCCCTAAACAACTGTTGTCAAAACTTTCGCACTAATAATTGACAAAAATACTAAATTTCGATTGAAAATATCGATTATTAATCGTGTTTTTATCATCTCTACATGGGCATATATGCCAGACTTTTCGTAGTCAAGGGTCCGGGTCTGACATCATGGCACGAAATTTTTCAGTACAAGTTGTTGTTGTGACGTTTGGGAAATGTGCCATGTGCCAGGCTGCCACAGTCAAGTGAATACCCTAATTATTTTTATTGCTTAAAAATACATGGATTTTTTCCTTTTTACAAAATTCTCATACATACGTTTTTCAAAATTAATGTTTCTGGTTAATTCGAATGAACTCAAAAAAAATTCAACTTCTCTGTCATTCACATTCAGCCCTCTACGGTTGAATGTTGGCCTACTGAGTCTCACACGAGCTCTTCATTCAGCCCAAGCTATTCGAGCTCAAATTTATATTGACTCCTTCATTTTGAGTGTGAACGCTTCATTTGTCATTTTGAGTGCATTTAGTCAGATCTCTATTTCCTAGTCTTAGTCTTACACTCCTAGGCCACTGGAGCCCACAATAACAGGTTGATAAAATACAGATACTACTGCGATTTATTCTTTTGCAATTACGATTTCTGCCAATACCCTTTTAAAATTGTATAACATGAAAAAAAACCTTTTCTGGTCATCTGCTAACAAATGAATTGAATTAAACAAACACATTATTGTAACATTTTGAATTGATGTAAATCAATCAAACACATACACAATCAAGCATTGCGCTTGTGTACGTAGCAGCGAAACACAAAGTTAACAAAACGTTTTACTGCTTTACAGTGAAAAAATGAAATGAAAGCATGTTCGAACTATTGGCAGCTCAACACATTGCGCGACGAACACTGTGTCCAAGCAGCTACCTATTGTTACTGGTCTGTAAGTCAAATGTAATTATTATCTAACTGTGATTAATATTGCTGTTATTGTTGCTGTTAAGGTAGGGCAAATAAACGAGAATTTAGTTTAATATCTTCGCTGTTTTTTATCCGATCGCAATAAAATTTTCAGCAAATATGGAGGATAACATTAGCTTGCTTAATTAGGAATGTCTATCCTTAAAGGACGTGGGGACGTTTAAGGGGACGTGGCTTAAATCTAAAAAATAACTTGATCTGCTTGCACTAATGTACTTTGTACTTTGTACTGTACTTTTTTTAAGTACAAGTAAGTATTAATTAAATCCGATGTCGATACTGATAATTGCTTTCAAATTTACAGCCATGCTCATATAATTGGCACAAATAAAATAAACAAATAAAAGATGATTTTTTTTATTAAATAGTAATAGTAAGGTACAAAAGTTTAATGGCATTTTGTGGCCTATTATGTTAGTTTATTAAAAAAGAAAACAAATTTCAATTGAGATCTGTTATGTAAAAAAAAATGAAACAATTCAACGAAAAACTCAAAACTTGCCTGCTCATATAATTGGCACATTTTCAAACAAATAAATTTCTCAAATTAACGGATGATGTTTTCGAAAGGAAAATAATACTCGGCTTTAGTATTTGGTACTATATACACAATTATCAATAACTGCTTGACATCTTCGACTCATACTTAATGCCAGCTTTTGGCAAGATTCCCTTGGGATCTAATACCAAGCATGTTGAGCTCCAGCCCACAAATCATCCAAAGTTTTAAATTTTTTTTTGAAAACGGCCACTTTAACATCGTATCTAAGGATCTCAATAGGATTTAAGTCTGGGCTTTAAGACGGAGAGTCCATAACTCGAACCTTTTCCTTGTGCAACCACTTCATAAATATGCTTAAGGTCAATGTCGGGCATAAAAGTCCACTTCACAGGCATAATCTCAAATGCATAAGATTCCATTGAGTTCTTTAAAATGTCTAAATATTGAAATCGGTCTATATTATCATTAACCTAGGCGAGCAGGCCCACACCGTGCCAAGCAAATGCAACCCCACACATTATTCGACTTATAAATGCTTGATGGTTTTGGTTGTGCATCTTGTATACAGAGCCTGGCTTTTTGGACGACTCAAAAATAGTTTCCCATCAAGTCCCATCTAATTTATTTTGTTTTCATCATTCCACAACACTTTTTTTCAAAATGGTGCATCTTTGCCCTTGTAGGCCTTTGCAAAGCATAATCATCTCTTTATGTTCAGCTTTGACAGGAGCGGTACTCTTCTGGTGATGGGCCCAAAGAGCACTGCTTTGGTTAATCTTCTGGGCACTAGATTTCTGGATGGGTTTGGACCATATTATTCATTGATTTCCACCATAATTGCACGAGCCGACTTAAAATGGACACTGTTACTTTTCACACTATGATCCTGTCTATGCTGGAATCGGTCTTTTGAGGCTTTGGCTCCTTAACCTTGTTTTCATTTGAATATGAAGTACTCCTTTGGACTAATGCAAGTGTATTGTTGACAATTTTCCTGAAACTTTTTATTATCTGATCTATTTCAGTCGATTTCTTTATCGACTGACTAAGCTTATAAACAAGGCTAGGTTTTTAAGCAGTGCAAGTCTTTCCGCTACCCATTTTTGCATAAATTAAATTGAATGTAATAAAGTTTAACGAAATATAGAAAAAAATATGAAAACCAAGTGTCCTTTACGAAAAAAACCACTCCTCAAACTTTATGTGCCAATTCTGTGAGCACCCAAAAGTCACACTAGGCCAGCGAAAATTAAATATAAAAAAATCCAATAAGGATATAGCAACAATTAACGGTAAATCATATAGTACATGAACACAATTAACAGTTGCATGCAAAATTGTAAAAGCAAGTGATGAACATTTTGAGAAATAGACGAAAAGAATATACTTTTTTTTCTGTGCCAATTCTATGTGCATGGCTGTATATTAACTTTTATTTCATTTTTCTATTTTGCAATGTACTAGAAAATTACTAAAAACTGAAGTAAGGTTTATACGGATAAAATGCAATCATACTACATACAAATCTGTTACTACATATTTAAAATTTTTTAATTTTTAAAAATCTTTTAATCTTTCACTTAAATCTGACTCCAACTTTTTTCGTTTCCACATTTTGCTATTAACGTAAAATTTAATATTTCTGACAATGTTAAATGGCTGTGCCCAGAAATGGGTCACATTTCTTAAATATGTGTGTAGACCTCAGAGACTATAAGAGCTAGACCAATCAAATTGGGCAAGACGACTCCTTTGAGTGTGAAATCTGATATTTCAATAGTTTTCCACGCCTCTTATTGCCTTCGCAAATCACAAAAATTGTCATAGCCATAACATATAATACAACTGAGTAGGCGAATACCCACTCAAGTTTAAACTCAGGGTAGGTAATTTTCTCTGTTATATCTCAAATGGCTCTAGATAAATTTTTCACGAGAAAATCAAATTTCTCTTAACGGCAAAATTATCAAGACTGTAATGCCTTTTATTAATACGTTAATAAATTTTTTTCAATACCTCTCAAGCGGTCCTTAATTGACCGATTTTTTTCTCGTTTCAATGAATGTTAATATTTGCCTTATTTTCCGTATTTATGAATTAATTAGAGGCAGCAACTTTTGCTTATTATATAAAAAATAAATATACAGCAAAGTTTATTACAATTCGTCTTACATAGGGAATCAGTTAAGGAATATTGAAAATGTAGACATCAAATACCTTGTGTTTCCTTTGGTTTTAGGCTTTTCACAAATCTCCGGAAAGTCTTTTCCTCCAAAAAGATGCCAGGTAAATGTCATTTCACATAAAGTATAGCTTTCTTCAGATATTGGAAAATGTACAGGAGGGCGTAGGAGATCGGTTTTTTCACTTGGTAAGCAGAAATGATTGTCAACTATTCGAAGTGGATCTTCGGACACAAATACCTGATCCACTCCAAATTTATCCTTTAATGATTAAAGAAACAAAAAATGAATAAAAAAATTGTTTGCTATATTATTTTTTATCTCTAAGCATAGTTCGACATAGGGATTGACTATAACTTGGATATACTCACAGATACAAGCAAATATTTAGATTGCTTACCATGAAAAATATCTCATCATCATGAATAACGTGGAAATCTTTATCTTCTAATTTCGGTACAGATTTATTTGATGTTGTTCCAAGTTCGGCTTTGATTTGTGGTAAAGAATTTTCAAACTCATCTTGGTGACAAGTTGTTAGCAGTTCTTTGGCTTCAAAATCTAAAAAGTTGCATTCGTCCAAGCTGTTGTAGCATGAGCAGGGGGTATTATGTGAGGTCTCAGATTTATTAGGAAACAATTTCTTCGTCTCTTTAGCTTGGTTAGAAGCATGTAATGCGGAATTTACTTCTACATCTTTTACAGCGTCGGCCATAAGTTTATTAATATGCTCCATTGTTTCATCGTTATCATGGACAGACTTTGTTACATGGCTATCACTCTTATTTTGATCAATCTTTTTATCCATTGACATTAAATCCTTATCGTTAGCTATATATGCTATAAGTTGAGCTAATGCATCCGCTGAATCATAACACGTTTTTAAATGAACATCGTGAATTGAAGATCGTAAGTCAATATTTGGATACATTTTGCTTTGATCGTTAAGGCGTATAGAAATATTCAGTAGTCCGGCATTCAAGACTGGCACTAAACCATCACAGTCAATGGATTCATTAAAGGAGCCCTCAGATTTAACCTTTGAAATAAATTTCACAAAAATAAATAAACTATATTTACCATCTTTTCTATTAATTTACAAAAGTGACAGATTTTATATGACATTAATATCTTTAAAACAAAACAAAGACTTAATAAGAATTATTTGGTAATTTTTATCATTTAATTAAATAATAGCTCCTATTGTTGATTTTAATTTTAAATTTTTTAACATATAAAGATATTCCGAATATTTTTAAACCAGGGGCGAAAATTTAAAATTGTCAAAAACTAAATGTTTTATAATAATATTTGTTATTTGGAATAATAGGATACGCTTTCAAGTTTCAAAATATAAAAATATATTATGCAAAATTCGCTAAGAGATGTGAAAATGCACGTTAACCTCAAATCGACTTCCGGGTTTTGTAACGTCTGCGACGGAATTTTTAGCAAACCTAATTTTTTTTCAAAATGGAATAGCTTTTATCTTAAAATGGGTTTAAAAGTATTTCCAAAGAACTGAAATTTTCAGAAAATTTCTTTGAAATTTACCGATCTGAACAAGAGCTGTATCAACCGCAACGCTGGATTAGCCAAATGGAATTACTCATTTTCAATTTTTATAATACAACTCCCATAACTCGAATTTTCTCTAACTCGAACGAATTCATGTGTTTTTAAGTTCTTCGGAATGAAACGCAAAAATATATACTTCCCGTCATTTAAAAAAAAAAAAAAAAAAAAACTCGAACGAAATCGAGTGGCACTAGCGTTTACTTGGCAAATTTCATACGATTCTGCTTCCATAAGTCGAATTTTCCAAAACTCAAACAAAAAACCCTTGGCGCGTGCCAGTCGATTTTTTTTGGAAAAATCCCCAATTAAGATCGAATTTTTTTCCATTTCTGTTTTGTGCTTTTGTTATGCTCGTTCGGGTATTTTATAATGATGTACACTAACATACTATGTGATGATATTGCTTTGGGAATGACGTTTCTTATATACTTCTTTGTCAGTAGCGCTTAATAATCATTAGGTATTCGAAAGTGAATAAAAAACAAAGTGGCTGCGAAACACGGTACCCCAGCGAGTACGGTTTCTGTTATAAAATAGAGAATTAATTATGATATTATTCGAATCTGGAACTTCTTCTGGATTCAGCAAAACAACGAAAACTCAAATTTTTGAGAATATCGACTGGTCTTGAACAAACTGGGATCTGTTTTTGTTTTAAATAACAAGAAAACTTTGCAATTTGAAATTTATTTATGAATGAATGAAATTGTTGTTTCTTATAATAAACTTCAAAAAAGGAAGTCGATAAGTCCAACTTTTTTTGGGTAATGGTGATTCGAGTTAGTGAAGTTCGACTGTAATTTTAAAAATGAATATAGTTTTTCGATTTTAAAAATTTAAATTGAAAATAGAAAATACTCTTCAATACTTATATATTATAAATAAATATTAAAAACATGTATGAGCTGAGTTTCAGAAAAGTATTTTTTACAAACAATTTGATGGGTTTTTTATTTTAAAAAGAAAACGGCAACACCTTTTGTAGCAATATTTATATTTGAATTTATTTTAATAAAGACATTCGTCTTAATATACTTACCACAGGACCCAAAGAAAATATGCAATCTTCCGTCAGCACTCGTAAAGTGCATCCGGTCATTGGATATATAATATTACTACTCAGAGAACAATATCCAATGTCAACAAATGCCCGATAGGGAAAATATTTTGGTCTAAAATGAAAATGATTTCAATTCATTGAAACAAAATATTGAATACATAATAACTTACCGATATTCAATTGCTAAATTCCACATATGACCCTGAATTTCTGACACAAGTGCGAATGGCTCATATGCTTCAATGGGAAAGTCCTAAAAAACATATAGATTTCCAAACAAATTAATTAATGTTATATTACTACTAGATAACAGGCAAAAAGAACAAAAATTTTCAAAGGCAAAACTTTGTTACGAATTGCTTGTTGCTCTATGGTCTGCATTGGCTGGCTCATCAGTTCCACTAAGCCCTTATAACTGTATGTACGCTTAAAATTTTTTGCTTTTGAGTCCACGCGCAATTTTACCCATGGAACCCAATCGAGGGGAAATTTTCTTTTGGCATTCAGTCACCTGCAAAGCTTGTAGCTGGCACAGCAATCAAAACAATAAAAACATGCGCACTTTGAAATACCATTAACCCTTAAAATTATTTTGTTTAAAAGAACACCGAAAATTTTTTGAATTCATTAATGGTTTATTTAGTAAAACAAATTAATAACATTTCTTCAAAAGGTTCGACTTACTTAAGTTTTTTAACAAATAGGAATAAAGTCAATGTATCATTTATGCTCGTTTTTTTTCGATTTTCCAATACCATATTGGTGCTATTTAATCGTAATTTTCAACAATCACCAAAAAATAAAGTTTGATAATACTAATGGACATTGTTCTGCTAAAGATTGTAGAAAAATTTGTCCTGAGGGATACAAATGTTATGTTGGGTATATCATTTTGCAAGGAGATTTAGAATTGGAGCGCATAAGTTAGGAAGGTTAGAATTGGAGCGCATAAGTTAGGAAGGTTAATATTAGAATTATATAGTAGAAGTGAAAAATTACACAGATTTAAGTCTGAGGGCAATGAGTACTACTGGCACCACATGAGAAGCACTAACTAACGCACTAAATCAAAAAGACGGGAAAACAGGGGGATGAAAGTGAATAGAATAAAAAGGAAACACACATTTCGTGGGCAAATTAATTAAATAAAAATTTCTGCTAAAAAAAACTATAGGCAAAGTATGACTCTGGACCAAAGGGATTGAATGAGCTTTTGGTTCACGTGCAGAAATGGAGGAAGATTCCACGCGGACACATACAGAACATGGTGGAGTCTGCCTAAGCGCATCAACAGCGTAACAAAGGCCAGGACAAGTTCATTTGGGCAAAAAAAAAAATATTTTTATAAAAGAATCAAAACCGAGCAAAGGTGTCTTTTTAATTATTTATTATAAAAACTTTGGTAAGTCGATCTCTTTAAAGTAAAGTTATTAGTTTGTTATACCCGTTACTTAAAAAATATGTAAAAGGGAATATTGTATTCGTTGCAATGTATGTAAGAGGGAGAAAGAAGCATCTCCGACCCTATAAAGTATATATATTCTTGATCAGCATCAACAACCGAGTCGATATAGCCATGTCCGTCTGTCGGTCCGTGTGAGGACTTAGATCTCAGAGACTAGCAACCTAATTTGGCCCACAGACCCCACGCAGATCAAATTTGTTTAAAATTTTTGCCACACCACACGCACAGTTTTCAAATTAAAAGGTTTTTTTTTTTAGTAATTAACGTTAACTACTATTATTATCTATCTTCCTTCGAATTCGTAGCAAGATCGGACAAATAGAAAGGTGGTAATGGCTGATTAATGTTTTTAAACGATGTAAGTGCCTAAAAGGAAGCAATAAAAAATATTTAAAAATTTATTTAAATAGTTAATGGGTATTCTATAGTCGGGAGCTCGACTATAGCCTTTCCCACTTGTTTTATTATAATATTAATTTGCATGCATTTTTATGGATTGTACAGGTCTTTACCGGCAAAAGGCTCGCCACTTATTGTACGTGGATTGTCATCTGACACAAGTTTGGTGCCAAACTGACCGTATGACCCACGAGAGATTCATGCGCGTTAATGATTTAGGAAATCGTCGTGATCATAAGTTAAAGTTTGATTATCATATCGCAGTTACTGTCAATAATGCTAGTTCTTTAATTCATCAAACGATGGTCTAAGGAAACTGACGACGACTAAAGTACATTACACTTACTTTTACTTTTCGCTCTTCGTGAGTTTAAAAAATGACTTTTACTGATGTGCCCTCTTATTTCTGCAGACTTTTTACCTTTAATTTTTAATTAATCGTCGAACTATGCTAAGGTGTGGTTTTCAAAATTGAACTAGTTAATAGTGAAATCGTAACTTTAAACCACTCACATAAAGCCCTCTGAACTGATTACAACCAACAATTTCGAGTATTCAACTCGGAGTCTTCTCATCCCATTGTTATACCTATGATTAAAAATTTGTTAGCCCGTAGCAACTAAGACTAATATTGGGTATTGTCTGGGTTTATCCCAATCCCTGCAACAAATTTTGGCTCAATTGTAAATTTGCGAATGCCCAAAGACTTATTAATTATTAAATAATGGAAAATTTTGATGCATGTCACAGTTTTGAACTTCGTAAAGAAGTTATTTCGTATAATTTTTGGACACAAGATTGCGTGGAACAACGAAAATATAATGATAAATATGAAGCATAAGTAATAATAAAAATTAAATTGGTCACAAATTAAAAAAAAAACAAGAACAAAATATTATTAATATTATGAATTTTTTACTTACTGCCACATTAAAAAAATCGATTAACTGATAAATCCAATTATGCGGTGTATATGCTGGCCTATGCAATAAAATGGCACCATTTATTCCAAATGCAAGTTTAATTCTCTGTGGGATAAAAAACATTAATTATTTTTAAATTGTTTTATTTTAATAAAAGAAACTCAAAAAAAAATAGATTCTTCGAATACATGTTTTTGTGGATAAAACAATTTTTTTTGTACCCATATATTTTGTCAGGCCTTTAAAATAAAACATGTTTGAGTGGGGTATTTGATGCCTAACTGTAGATCAATTAAATTTTTTTTTTTTTTTTAATAATTGAGTGGTAGATTAAATTTTTTTGTGGGCACTATATCTTGAAGAATGTCCAAGGAATGATTTTTTACCTAATTCATAACTGTGCTTTTTGTACTTAAAACATTTATTTTTCTTACAGTCTAAAACACGAATGTTGTTTTTGCTTTATGTGGACATGTAAGCATTTCCACAGAAATGTCAACCAAAAGCGAAAAATTGATCAAAATCTCACATCTTGTGAAATTTTCTTCCAAGAATATATTTAATTTAGCAATTTAGCAATATACGCTAGAAGAAATTCAATAGGAAGAACATATAAATTCTAAATTGGAATGCGACAGTAATTCAAATAAAATTAACAAAAAAAACTTCTTAATATTTTTAAATCAAACAAAAAACAATATTAAGAAATATCAATACAGAACATTTTAAAGTTAATTGCATCAAAAGCTGATCTAGCCCTTTGTGTGTTGTTGTTGCCGTTGTTATTGTGCAAATGCCATCGGCATTTTTATTGCAATAACAATTTTGTTTATGTTTGCTATTTTTTCACTTTTGAGACCTAAAATTCACAACTGGATTTGGCTTCTCAAAAGTGACATTAGGCTGAGATCGCTGGTAAAGTCAGCGCAACGGTACTGATGATAGAGATTGGCATCTCTTAAAACAGCTGTATACCGAGCCATGCTCCTTGCGTTCTGCAAGTGTTTTGTCTGTTGTTGTTTGTTGGTGTCTTATAGACATTACTAGACCTTAAGTTAGCTAAAACTTACTTATACAATGTAGAAAGGTCACAAAAACAAACATTTTAAAAATAAAAAGGATGCTAAAACCACAGCCTAAAATTGTGACTGCAAAAACAAATTTTTTTCAAAAATCTCTTCGCTAGCATTTTTTATGATTTTTTGAGTGATGATCTCAGAAAAATGTTGTATGAAAAGAAGTAAATCGTGTCCAAAATAGTAATTTTAGCAATTTTCAAAAAATTATAAATAATACTAGCGAAGAGGTTTTTGCAGTCACTATTAAAATTGTTTAGAGAAACTTTTTGCATCAAAACATTTTTTTTTATCGAGGACAAAAGTTGAAAAAGTTGATTTTTACAAAAATTTAAAAATTTTCAGGTAATTTTCAATATTTTCAAATTATGAGATGACATAACTTTAGTTTTCTGTAAATACTTTTGATCAGGTTTGTATTTTAGTTAGTTGTAATTGAAGCTTTTGAATAAAGTTGCTTTTTTGTGCTGGTTGAAATAAGCTGTGAGCTACTGTATATGCCTCCCAAGGTGCATAAATTTCTAATACATGGTCCAGATTTGAACATGCTCTGTTACCGACTGACCAACTATCGAAAAAAGCACAAGAAGCTCGCAATTAGGGATTTAAAAAAGTATAGGGAGCATTTCGCAAGAAAAACTAGCAGGCTTAGTACTAACCAGGACATTTTTAATACGCTATTAGTCAGCTCTGATTCTGTTAATTCTAGCAAACGAAAACCGCAAAAACGAGCTACTAAAGCCAACAGCATTTATTTAGTCAGCTGGCAGCGATGAGGAAAACAGCTTAAATTGCTTAAAAGGCACTTATTCGTCACTTTCATACAATAAGTGCCTTTAAAGCAATTTTGAAAAAATTTTTAAAAAATATAAGCGAAAAGATTTTTGAGAATTTTTTTTTCAGTCACTCCTAGAATCAGAGCTCGCAAATAACAGTTAACACTTATTTCTGTTTCGAAGATTTCTCACTGAGAGAAACACTTCTTTTCGTTTGGGCTCTCTGCTCAGTATTTTCCATTTAGAAAATAAATTCTTTCTGTATACTAATAACAGTTAAAAACAGACTTTTTAGCTAGTGCTCCCGGAATAACTGTTAGCAAATGAGCTAAACACAAAAGTGTTAGTCAAAAGTGTCTTTTCAAGTTGTTCTTTTAGGTGCGCAGAAATCGACACAAACTCCCGAAAAAGCAACACCCCCACAGAGATCAAGATAACTTTTTTGGAAACTATGTTTATTTACATTAACAATTGTTATTTAGAATTAAGCTTTCTAATTAAAAGTGAATTAATATATTCCGCACTTAGAGAGCTACGTTTTTCGGTTAGGATAAAATCAAGCGCAGAAAAGGCTCTTTCAACCGAAACTTGTGTTGCCGGTGTAGCCAGCACCACCTGAGCGAGCGCACTTAAATGCGGTGAATTTAGTTTTATATCGTCAAAAAACTGTAGAATGTTTGAATTCAATGGCAACCGGCCATAAGTCATGTCGAAGTTTTCAATGTCTGTATAAATTTTCATAAATTTTTCATTGACAGAAGAAGAGTTTCTTGGGCTCTGGACAGCGGCTTAACAGCATTCCGATTTATTTAATTTGCTATCATATTTAAAAAAAGAATGAGTTTTGTCTTTTGGACGACCCATTTTACGAAAAATTGTAGCAGAAAAAAAACGTTTTAAATTTCTAGGAGGCACTTTCGATGTTTTCTTCATACGAAACAGTTTTTGAATGACACAACCATAAGGAAACAAAATTAAATGTTATTTCTTGACTGATAAGCCTACTGAGAAAAAAACATAAATTAATGTTTTGTTCTTATTCCTTTTATCTTTCTGTCAGCTAATAACTGTTATTTTCTGACACTCTGAAAGTGTTGACTGTTATTTGCGAGCTCTGCCTAGAATTGTTTGAAGAATGTTTTTGCATCCCAAATTTTTTTAAAAAGTCGAGGAAAAAAGCCTTAAATGTAAAAACTTTTGCTGTGCCAATACTTTTGTGTGTCACTGTATATTAAGTCTAAAGCCTAGTACCGACGTGAGATAAATTTTTAGCGGCGGAAAATGCTCAATATTTAACTGTCGACAAGCGTAAAGCCAGAGTTGCCAAAGCAACACGAAAAAATAACAAAAAGTTGAGTGGTAACTCTATGCGTCAACAGCGGTTTATTTTAAATATGAACATGCAGACTGATTTTGATAAAAGGAGGAGATAATAGGCAATGAAAATTTAATTTAGTTAATATAGGAGAAATATGCGACGGCACAGGCGTTGAGTGAACCCATCGCCTTAGAACTTTTTACGTGGATTCTCCCTCTAAATTAATGAAAAAATACAAATATTGGCCTCTTTTCCACCTCGTTAATCAGAAATTTTGTCTGCTGTTTCAAAAAGAGTCAATCTGCTGTTCTTTGATAATTTCCGGTCATTTCGTTTGAGTTATTGTGAGAGAGTGAGATAGATAGATAGCGAAACTCTAAACAGTTCAATGTTTCGCTGGGCCAGTCAGCTGTTTCAAACAGTGCTGAATAACGCCCGTTCCTTATCTGGCAACTCCGTTTTTAGTTTCAGTTTAGATTACGTCCGGACCGACAAGCGGAGATAAATGTCGTTTTTTTATATGGAGTTTGACTTACGCTAGGCCTTTTATCTCACGTCGGTACTAGGCTTAATGCAAAACCTTTTTTTTAGTTTACTATATATGTACATATGTATTTGCTTAATCCAAAAAAAAATATAAGTCGGTATGTACTAGGCCTGTGTGAATTAATCTACAGTTTAGGCATCCATTTCCCCACAGTGAGACGGACCAAGATATACAATTAAATATAAAAAAATAAAATTACCTTCAGACGTTTATCTGGTTGTTTTTTCAATTCAGCCACTACGGATAACATTTCATTGCGATTATTTGATGCACTCTGATGGTTTGAAAATTTCAAAATAATACGCTTTAAATTTTTATCTACATCGTCACTCCAAGCTGATGTCAACTCATCAAGCATTTGACCTAAAAGATTAGAAAGTTTAGTTTTTATGAATTAATAAGTTACATTAACAAAAATGTTGCAACACATAAATGTGGGGACGGTCGGATGTTCGTACAAATCCTATTAAACAAAAATATAATAGGCAACATTTTAAAGCGATTTACTTGCCACATAAAAAATATTATATTTGTATATTCTCAGAAAATGATTGGGCTAGGCGAACCGAAACACGAGCCACAACCAAAATCCTTACTTAAATAAGAGGATCGCTGTGATAAAAAATAATTACAGATTTCAAACATTTCCAATATTGCACAAATATTTAAGACTTCGAATAAATATCATAATATTATAAATTACATTTTAATCATAAGATTTAATTGACTTGAAATAAATGATAAATTAAAATAATAATGAAAATAATTTTCTTGTATTAAATTGAACCAAGGCTCGAACCGATTCAGGAATATATAAAAAAAATTCGAGCCCATGAACCGAGCCTTTACCAAGTTTTTATTGTTTTGTAGCTTTGGATTTTATAATATACACTAGGGGGCTCGCTTTGCTCGCAGAATTGAAAATACAGAATACAAACTTTTTTTTGCCTGGACGTTTTTCAAACTAAATATAAAATATTTAATGAAGTTAGTTTAGAATTTTAGCAATTCATTTTGATATTATCTAATCTACATTTAGAATCAATTTAAAATTTAGTTTAGTTTTTTACTCTTCCTACCAGAACAATTTCTTTGGGATTTTTCTTACAATTGGAATTTTACTCGGGATATAAACCTACATATATCCACCATATAGTTATTTTAGAGTTTCATCTCCAAAAAATAAATTTGGATTGATTCAAAAAGTAGTCGAGACACAAGTAAAACAATTTTAAAAATTAGTTATTGCTTGAAGATACAACAAAGTAAAATAAGTGATTCAAAACTAATTTTTATCAGTATTCCCAGCTCTGGTCGAAAGCAATCTATTGATGAGTAATGAAATTCCTCACAATAAAGGCCCGAACGATTATCTGCGTGTATAGCATGATTAAGTGATCCGATCCGGGCGTCTTCGACACATGTGCTGCCTGCAGCAAAAAGACCTGTTTCAAGTTTATGAGATAGCTTCAAGACTGAGGGACTAGATCGCAAAGAAACAGATGGACACACGCACATACTTGGTGGAGTGAAAAGTAACCTCTTTGACCAGGAAAATGCGCTGTAATCGCAAAAAAGTTTATGGTACCTTCTGGTCCAATCATATTTAGGCTGACAAAAAAAATTTCAGCTCGATGTAGTCATGTTTTTTTTGCCAGTGGAGTTTTGGCCACCATGAAACTCTCAAAACCAATATTTTATAATGTAATCTAAAAAAATTTTCTTTTGATTCCTTCGCCGTTTTGTTTCTCAAAAAAATAATGTTTCATGAAAAAACGAAAGTCTCATAAACAAACAAATGACTGTATCGCGGTGAAATTGTTTTTGTCTGCCTAAATATGATTGGACTAGAGGGCACCACACCTCCACTAGTAGCTATATCGACTCCGCTTTAATCTAGAAATTTGTAATTCATGGGGTCTACACTGCCTCCATTCATGCATTATACATTTCATGACGGAATTGAAACATCCTCTTTAAGCATATATTCAATTTAATAATATATGATTAGAACTTAACGCAAGGATGAAATTCAATGTTTGATCGAACTGAAACTAGCCGATGTGAATGAATCGGTTATGAAATGGTTATTTTGTTTTGAATTTTTGGTCTTGGTGTGAAAACAAAATTTTTCTAGCTGTGATTTTAGATTCGGTTACCATTTTCAATCGTCTTATTCCGGCTATCGGCTTCAGATAATAATATGAGTAAATGTAGATAAAAATGAACTCACCACAATGAAGTATATCTGTTTCATTTAATTGAATACAAAAAAAACTCAGATTTTTGTCATTATTAAATCCAGTCACTGAAAATAATCTGAGTGCTTTTAAATTCAATTGCAGTTTTCCTTTTGCATTTGATGGAATTTTTTTATCAACATCTGGAACTTCTGTATGCATTATTAATTGTCCTTCTTCCACAAATAACTCAAGTGAAAGCATATTGTTCACGTTATTTAATATTGTTGTGTCATAAGAGGTGCTCTCAAGGGAAATGGGATTTGTTTCTTCCGATAAACTAACATCAAGAATTTGCGAATTCATGTATATTGGAAAATCTCTTTCATTGCTATTTAAAACATTTTGGATTATATCTTTGCTTCCAATGTTTTTATATGAGGGAGATTGTGGCTCCCACATTAATAAATCCCCATTTAGGCGATTATAAATTATTTCATACAGTTCCTTAGATCTGAAAAAAAAAAAAATTTATATTACACTGTGATATAAAAAAATATCAGAACAAAACTTCTGGGATGGGACGAAATATATTGAATAAATTTGGTACATAATTAAGGCATAACAAATGTTTCAAATCTGTCTTTTTTTTATATGCAAATTGAAGTTTACTAATTGATTAGACAGTCAACAAATTGGAAACAAGTTTAACTTTTACACCATTATTATTTTACACCACATAATTTTTAGTGAGTAATTATTAGTTTAGGTTTTGTTAAAAGCAGGGACTGCGAATAATAGTTATGAGTTTAAAAAAATCAAAGCACTAAAAAGCGTCCCAGAAGAGTGGGAAAAACAGACATATGTTATTTTTCAACGCCAAATTCGAAAACAGGATAAACTTTTATTTTAAATTTTTATAAAAAAATTATTTTTAATTAAATTAGAATTAATTTAAATGATAAAAATCAAAAACAATTATTATTTTTCAATTTTTATATAAAAATTAAACCCTAACTCTTATTTCGAATTTTTATTATAAAAATTGACAAATAACTCTTATTAGTTGATTTTTATTATAAAAATTGAAAATAAAAATCAAATCGAAATATCTTTTGAACCAAAGAAGCCACCTCATATATAGACCTATATATATGATCTACGCATCAATACCTTTCAGTTGATATATTATATGTATGTACCAATGCATATACACATGAGTATATGTATATTTTATTATTTCCTTAGATACTTGCCCAGACTCAAAGATTTTAATGTTCATATGGAATTATATTTTTTATTTGTTCAATTTAAGGAACATGATTTTTTTTAATGATTCGGAGGATAGGTTGCACCTTAAGTCCGTCATTACCAGCTTTAGAGCAGAAAATGCCCTTTCCACTTATACCTGTGTAGCAGGCACGGAATGAAGTACCTTAGCCAGACGGTACAGGCGTCACCAATTGCACGCAGTCTTTTTTCACATCGCTTGAAGACATACTGATTGAAAATTTCTTTTTCTTCTCTAGAGGATCTACTTTCTCCTGGTCCTGCTCAGTCTAGACTAAGCTAACTTGGACTTTATGATAAAAGTCTTTATAAAGTTGAAAAACTATTTAAAAAGAAAGTGGTTTAGTAAAAAATTTATTTCAGTTATATATGTGAATCGTGTGCAATTTGCCAGAAGGCATGCTTATTGGATATTTAAAAATTACTAAGTACTTATTTAATATTATATTCCACTTATAATTTAAATCAAAGATCAAACGTATTGGCTCAGATGGAAATCAATACGTTGTGCACCCAAAAGGTACAAAATTCAATCTCAGATAGTTTTCCGTTGTACATTGGGCGAAAGTATAAAAATATATTTAGATTCAGCTGTTCGTGCTGGGCTGTGTAAGCTATCTGAATTTTTTTAAGTGTCTGATGGGGAGGGGAGGTCCAAATGCAAATAAGAAATATTCAAAATTCTACGTAATTCTCACTCGGACATATATATCATTATGTTCAAACTTTTTGCCAAATTGCTAAATTGTTTTAAGCCAAAAATGATTGTATATACTATTAAAATACATTTTATTTTATGACAGATATAGACATGATATGCCTTACTTATGATATTGATCACAAAAAATTTATGTAATATTGAGACTTAGTATTTGAAAAATTTTCGATGCATTTAATTTGAAGTGAATTTTAACAAGAAGTTCGAAATATACTTACTCTAGAACAATTTTAGCTTTTGGAATAAACACATAAATTATTGAGCTTGATAAGTTTTTTGAACATTCGCAGAATTCGTTTAATTCTTCAGTATCTCCAGGCAAAAATATTTCTCTTTTATCTGTAAAAAAACAAAGTGATTAAATGAATTTATTAAAGTTTGTAATAAACTTTTAAAACCTACAGTGGCTCACAGCTTATTTCAGCCAACACAAAAAGCAACTTTATTCAAAAGCTTCAATTACAACTAACTAAAATACAAGCCTAATCAAAAGTATTTACAGAAAACTAATGTTATGTCAACTCATAATTTGAAAATATTTGAAAATTTTTGAGTTTTTGGAAAAATCCACTTTTTCAACTTTTACCCTTGATTTAAAAAAAAAAATGTTGGGATGCAAAAAAATTCTTCAAACAATTTGAATACTGTCTAAAAAAATTTTTTTCAAAATTATTTTTGATATGATTTTTTGAAAATTGTTCCTTAAGCTACTTTTTGTATGAAATGGAGGAAAAGGTGGCTAAAATAGTAATTTTTAGGATTTTCAAAAAATTATAAAAAATACTAGAAAACATTTTTTTTACAGACACTATTAGAATTGTTTGTAGAATTTTTTTGCATCCCAACATTGTTTGTAAAAAATCGAGGGTAAAAGTTGAAAAAGTTGATTTTTACAATAACTCAAAAATTTTCGAATATTTTCAATATTTTCACATTATGAGATGACATAACATAAGTTTTCTGTAGATACTTTTGATTAGGTTTGTATTTTAGTTAGTTGTAATTGAAGCTTTTGAATAAAGTGGCTTTTGGTGCTGGAAATAAGCTGTGAGCCACCATATGTTAAGCAAAAATACCAAGTCTGCAAACCATTTCAAAACCCATTTTGAACTTTTTATATACACATTTTGTTTTATATTGTCCACCCTACGATTTTATATAAAATTACTCGACACAAAGTTTGATTTCAGCATTTTTAGGGGCTAAAAATGCTTTCGTCACTAGACTTTATTGTTTAGAAGATATCGGAAATGTTATATTTAAATGCAGTCATCGGATAAAGTATTTTGACAAAACTAAAGTTAAATCTACTCATAATTTTAACTTAATTTATATTAAGTTTGGCATTAATGGAAAGATCATTTAAATTCCGTTTGAATGATACAAAATTTTCCTTAACCCCTTAAGGCAGGTTTTCACCTTGTGGGGAAAAAAAATCGATTTTTTTTTTGCCTTATCGTTTAGATACATGTTCCAAAAATGTGCTCTAGAAATTTTAGATCAAAATCTGAAAAATTGCGAAAGTTATAGCCCGTTACATAGAGCACTGTCGAGCACCGGCCGAGCGCGCTTTGGCGTTTAAACGCGTTTTTCTCAGAACCACGTTTTCGGACCTAACGGAAGTGATTGAAGACGCTACAATGAACCAATCGTCACCAATTTTTTTTTAAATGTTCCTTAGGTTTTTTTTTAATAAATGAACTACGATCGGCCAAAAATATTGAAAATTGTTTATTGAAAAAAATAATTAGTGAAGAAAAAAATGCAAAAATCTTAATTTTTTTTTCAAAACCTCATAACTTTTGCAATTTTGATTTTTTTCATAATCGTAGTTCATTTAATAGATGATACGATACAAATTAAGAATGTGTTCGGTTTTTGCGTTTCAGATCACGGGTTTTGAGCGAATCACTTCCGGCAGCGAAACACATGCCGCCATTGATGGGCGCCCCCTCCCCTCCCCTCCTTATACAGGGGAAGAAAATTTCACAAGATGTGAGATTTTGATCAATTTTTTGTTTTTGGTCTCGGTTGACATTTCTGTGGAAATCCCGCCACCCCTCTTTTTGATTCATTCAATTTAAAAAATTGTATTCGCTGAATAAATATACACTACTGGCCAAATTAATAAGTACACTCTTTTTTTTAATAAACAAGCTATTGTAAGTCAAGTCTTCGCAAAAAAAAAATATATTTGGAAAGGTCATCTAAATTCCGTTTGAATGATGCATAACTTTCCTTAATCCATTAAGTACCCATTGAAATATTCAAATTTTAAAAAACGTCATTTTTAAAACTTTTTTCCTCGATTTTTTAAAAAAAATGTTGGGATGCAAAAACATTCTTCAAGCAATTAAGGAATGAGTGCAAAAAAAAATTTTCAAAAATCTTTTCGCTTATATTTTTTATAAATTTTTGAAAACTGCTTAACAGGCACTTATTGTATGAAAATGACGAATAAGTGCCTGTTAAGCAGTTTTCAAAAATTTATAAAAAATATAAGCGAATAGATTTTGAAAATTTTTTTTTGCAGTCATTCCTTAAATTGCATGAAGAATGTTTTTGCATCCCAACATTTTTTTTAAAAAAATCGAGGAAAAAAGTTTTGAAATTGTCTTTTTTTTAAATTTGAATATTTCAATGGGTACTTAATGGGTTAGGGAAAGTTATGCATCATTCAAACGGAATTTAGATGACCTTTCCAAATATATTTTTTTTACTTCGAAGACTTGACCTTCAATAGCTTGTTTATTAAAAAAAAAGAGTGTACTTATTAATTTGGCCAGTAGTGTATGTTCCGATTCAGACAAAATTTTGTATCTTTAACCGTTTTTTCAAAAAAAATGCATTAAAAAAAGTGCACTTTTCGGGTCCACAAGATGAAAACCTGCCTTAAGTACCCATTGAAAATTTTGAATTATTGTAAAAGTCTACGGTTTTGTTTTTTTTCTCGGTCTGAAAAAAAAGGTTTTGATGCCAAAAGTTTCTCTAAACAATTCTTATAGTCACTGCAAACATTTTTTTTTCAAAAATCCCTTCGCTAGTATTTTTTGTGATTTTTTTGAAAATTGATAAAAATTACTTTTTTAGCCACTTTTTCCTCCTTTGCAAACAAAGTTTTTCTGAGACCATCCCATACGGAAGCTCGATTTTGATTTTAGACCCATGGTTTCTTGGGCCCAAAAAAATTTAATATTTACCTGTATTATCGTTTAATCCCTCAACATTAGATGAATATCCATAGGAACACTTAGAGCTAAATGGTGATTTTCTTTTATGTTTCGGATTTTTTTCTAAATAAGTTCTTCTTTCGTCTTGGTTGTGAACTTTAACATGAATTCTAAAAATATAAAACATTAAATGTTATTCAATTAATGTAAAATTTATGTAAGTAGACCATGAGAATAAGGTCGACATATGAAATTTAATATATCACACCGGAAAACAAAAAAAAAATTTTTGAAAAAAAAAATGTTTTTTAATTTTTTGAAAGTAATTTTTAAATATAAAATCCTTAAAAATAAAACAAAAAAAATCACAAATATTGAAAAATATTTATTTTTAGGTGCCATAAGATTTAGTTTTTTCTCAAATTTCACAAATTTCATCTTTGATAATTTGATTTCAACATTAGACATTTATTTCATAGCTTGAAGAGTTATCTATTATATGCCATTTCAATTATTCGATCATCTCATTTGGTTCATAAGTTACGATTTTTGCAAAGTAAAATGAGCAATGGCCCCACTGTGGGGCGTAGCCCCTAGTATTATATAAGTTTGTTATTCTGTACATTTTTAATAAACCGCACAATTAAAAACCAGAAAGTGAAATTAACGGATGTCCGCATTTCCGTCGTAAAAAAAGTTGGCAAATAATATAAGGACTGTCATTCATATTGCATCAAATATTGATAGAGACCGAGCA
Organism: Drosophila subquinaria; assembly: GCA_037043405.1. Taxonomy (NCBI): domain Eukaryota; kingdom Metazoa; phylum Arthropoda; class Insecta; order Diptera; family Drosophilidae; genus Drosophila; species Drosophila subquinaria. The sequence continues at coordinate 13,696 of JBAMBL010000411.1, read as the reverse complement.
ATATTGCTTAGAAATAACGGAAAATTGCCTGGTGTTAAGATTAAAATTATGTTAAAGAAAAAAATTGCAGGCTGTCTTTATAAACAAATATTGAATAATCGAAATTGTAGTAGTTTATTAAGCTTTAACAGCTGTTATTTAAATATGTTTGCTGCAGCTTTGGGTTTAGTTTTTGTGCCAATTGTAGCAGCAAAACTCGAGAAAATTATTTAAAGCATAAACAAAAAGCAAGAAGAACTAAAAACGAAAACATGTATGGGTTTTTTGTCTTATTAAATTTAAAAAAAAAAAATTTAATAAAAATTTTTAGGTTTTAACGATCGAGCACAATGATGAATCATAATGTCATTAAGTATTAGAGGTCTGCATGAATACACTCAAAATTTGAGTTAAAAAGAATTAATTCGAACGATGTCGAATTGAGTGAGTGCGATTCACACATTGAATTGAATTCGTTTGAGTGTGAGTGACATTGAGCTCTAAAATGACAGCTCCTTATCGAAATGAGTGCGAATGAAGGAATGTAAAATAAATTTGACAATGTCAAACTCAATTGAATGACTCGATGTTTTGATTGTCAAATGACTGCATTCCTTAACTTTGTTGCAAACTTTCCTTAAAATCGGTCGCAAAGAAATAATGACAAGTTTTTTGGACACCAATATTTTTGATGCTGTACTTAATCCAGTACCTAATGACGAATTTGCAGAATATGTTGAAGTTTTGGCAAATAACAACAATGTTGATCAAATAGATAAGGAACTGAGAGGCTACGCAAACATTAATGTTTCATATACAGTTGACTTTGATTGTCTGGGTTGGTGGAATGTATAGAAAGGTATTTTTCCCTTGTTACACAAGACAAGCTGTAAACAATTTTGTGTTCCAGCTAGCAGTGCGGCTTCTGAGCGAGTTTTTTCTGATGCAAGAAATCTAAGAAGCGTTGTGTTATTGCCACCAACCCAGACAATGTCAATAAAATAATGTTTTTACATTCTAACTTAGAATAAATATTTTGTTATTAATAGTAAGAATTAGATTCAGTTATAATAAAAATAAAACTCGTTCAATGCGTTATAAAGCTATTCCTCTTTTTCTTGTATATGTTCATTATGCACATGAAAAAAAAACAACTGAAAATACTCATGCTTTAAAAAAAAATATGAAAATTAAATCAAAATTCGAAACGAACCCGAATTAACTCAAAACAAAGTAGCTTTCTCACTCATTCACTTTCTGTAACTCCGTATGAACATTGTGAACTGAGTTTGACAAAAACGAACAAACTCAATCAAAATCTTTCGACTTTGCATTCGACTTCGTTCAATTCCTTTCGAACATGAATGCTTCGAACTTCGATTTAGCTCATTCATGCAGACCTCTATTAAGTATATTGAAGTAACATTTCATAATTTATCAAAAATTCAGTCAAAACTTACTTTTCTTTCCCGGGCGTTGCATTCTCCAAACTTTTATGACTCGAACATTTTATAATATGAATATAGTTTCCAGTGGTTTCATCCTATAAAAAATTATTTATAAAAATATTGATTTTAATTAGCGGTAATTTTAAGTAAAATAAAAATCATAAATACAAAAAAATAAAATAAAAAACATAAATAATGACAGTGTTCAACAGAACTAATCAATCAGTAATCATGTATCACAAATCAAAAAATTTTTGATGAGCATCTGGAACTTTAAAGCAAAATCAAAGTTATAATTTCTCTTTTTGTCAAAGTTGTTAATATTTATTTTCAAAAAATTCAAAACAATTTTGAGCTAAATGCTGAATGAAATGGGAATCAACACAGCAAGAGGCCAGATTTAATATAATAGTTGATATATTGCATTAAAAAATAATTAAGCCAATATTGTATGCGCATTTAATATTTTATATGAGAAAGTTTTAACCACTTTTCCTAACCATACTCCTTAAAAATAAGCCCTTTCCAACGTCTTCTTCTTTGAAGTATTGAAAATATATTTTTTAAATTTAAGCCTGATATCATCTAGTTCAAATGTTACAGATTTTTTCTCACAGTCATAGCAATGACTGTCTGACAGATTGGACTAAGCAAGTGCATTCAGTTTAAAAGATAAGCCAGTTAATATAAATAAATAAGCTGAATACAAAGACTAAGCTCAATTCAAAGATGGACTACGCCAAAATTTCCCTGTTAAAGCGTAAAATTTCTCACTTGGCATTGTTTGTAAAATTTCTTGAACTTGACGAGCCTACAACAAAATTTTTTAATAACATAAGACCTTCTGCATAAAATACTTTAACCATTTCTTAATTCAAAAATATAAAAATTATTCTCAAACGGAACAACTCGAAAACTGATTTTAGCCACGAGTTTTCGGGAAACAAGCCACTGTGCGTTGTTTAAAAGTTATATGCCTGAAAAGGAATGCGTTTTAACGCCCGGTCGTTTTTCTCGAAACCATTTTTTCTCAATTGTCGCCATGAGTTCACAAAAAATACTTGACCGATCGACTATAGGGTGAGTTCAGCACACGTGGGGCTACAAGATAGACAAGGACAATTAAAATTGGTCACGTAGTTTCATTTTATGCAACAGAAAAGGGACAAAAAAAGTGTCGTTTTATAACAAAAAATTCGAAGTCGCGTAAAACTTTTATTCTAAAAAATTTTTTTTGTGTGGTCCGGTGGCTCACCGGTTATCGTCGCCGACCTGTCACATAATTAGAACTTTCAGTTTGAAAAACTGGGTTTGATTCCCCCCGTCAATTGTAGTCAAACATGTGTTTTTAAGTTCTTAGGAATGAAACGCCAAAAAAAAAATACTTTCCGTTATTAAAAAAAAAAAAGAAAAAAAATGTATAATAATCCTAGTCCGTCTTGTAGCTACAGTAACACAAATTATAATGCCTATTTACTTTTTGATTTCTAATCACTCAGTCGGACGGAATCGTGGCGACAAACGCAGTACTTGTTTTAATGTATTAATTCCCCGCGCTATATCACGAAAAGTTTGCAAAATTTTGAATTCAAAAAATTTCTAAATATACATCAATAAACCATATTTAATAATAACATAGTAAATTAATATTTGATAAAAAATTCAAAGCTATATATTTTAAACGCTCTTCAAAACAAATTCACAAAAAAAAAGTAAAAAAAATAAATAAACGGCCGTCACACATCTTTAAATAATCATTACTATATAATTTTTATAATATAACTCATATTGATAACGGTCCCTGCTATTAATTGAATCAGTTCAAAAGCAATTTTTGCTTTTTGCCTTACGTGGTTTAAACTGGGATTCCAATCTTCGTTTACCATCGTACTTCAGTAGGCTTCTTCTTCTTAATTTTCCATCTTTAATCAATCGTAGAAAAACTCTTGGTGTTGTTTTTCTTCATAAATTAATTAATGGCAATATTGACTCTAGTTTTCTTTTAGAACGCCTTACCTTTTCCGTTCCCCGTAGAACCACTAGAAACTATCAGCCTTTATCACTGCGGACGGCAGTCCGCGCTAGTGACGAAAGCAGCACGAAGTGTGCGAAAGTGACTAGCATATATATATATATATATATATACATCTTTACCTACATGCACAACTGATTACGCTTTGCACAGTTCACTTCGTGTTTTGTGCACATACTATAATAGCCTTTATCACGTTATCTCTTCAGGACTCTCTCTCCCCTCCTTGAAATCCTCCCTTTTCCTCTTCCTTTCTAGAAATCCCTAGCCTTACTTATTTCTAATATTTGTAATATTATTAACTATTAGTACTTATACTTTTGATCTGATTGGGGTTTTCATTGGATCATTTATAATTTTTAATACCCCCAGATTTTAATTATAATTTTCAATTTACTATTTTATATTTAAAATTAATTTTTATCTTTTCAGTTTAACATTAAATTTAACTAAAAATATTTAACTTAATTTTTATATTTATTATACTTTATACCTTAATTTTTACTTAATTGGTCAACTGTTCTGAGTTGACTTTAAATAAATAAATAAATAATTAAGTATCGATAAGTTAATTCTCATAAAGAACTTACACAGTAGTATCCATCGAATTCATCAACAGCTATACTGATAAAGGATTTCCATTCAATGAATATATATTGAAAATCAAATATAAGATAATCATTTCGTATATTTTTCTTCCAATACGGAATTTTTTTAGGGTCCAGAGGTAATCTTCCATCTACTATTGGAAATCTATAATAGTAAGTTTAATAAATATAATTAGTTTTTTTTTTAAAGATATAAAATTAATATTATTAGGTTTTTAAAGTAACGAGATTCAAGCGTACTTTTCGATAAAAAAGTACTTTTCTAAAATAAAACTTCCACAGTGTGTTTCGTAACTAATTCTTTTCAGTTATTGAATTTGTCATTTCATTGGCATTAAAAAAAGAAATGCTAATGAAATCGAATTTCACTAGCATTGAAAAAACTAGTGCTAATGAAAATTCATTTCAGTAGGCATTGAAAATGAAAAGTAATGAAAGTGGCATTACCTAATGCTAGTGAAAAACTGTTTAAATTACCATTAATATTTACTTTTTTTAATTAAAAAAAAGGAAATATTTAGAAAAATTTAAATAAAATGTCGAAAAATATAGAAATTGGTTTTTCGATCCTTTTCGCGATATTTAAATTGGGTACTTGAATTAATAATGAGCGTTTCACACAAGGGGCGGCCATTAGTATATAGATCAAAATTTCGCCATAAACTTGCACTAAGATTCGACGACCCTCTGCCGCGGTCTTCTTCATATTAAATTAATGAAGAAGAGCTCCCCGCAAAAACACTTAATCTGGTACAAAGATCGACATGTTCGAGGCAATATTAAATACTGTTCTTTACGTTTGAATCAAATGGTAAAAGCTGCTAAAAAAGCTCATTGACAATAGGTTTTAGTGTCACGAAATTGGAAACTGAAATATTGGTTCATATACCTTGTGAGAAACGCTAATTATTAATTCAAGTACCCAAAAAACAATTTCTTTACTTTTCTACATTTTATTTGAATTTTTCTAAATATTTCCTTTATTTTTAATTTTTTTAAATATAGTAATTATTAATGGTAATTAAAATAGTGTTTCACTAGCATTGCTACTGAAGTGAAATTTCATTAGCAGTACTTTTTGAATGCTAGTGAAATGAAGTTTCATTAGCACTAGTTTTTCCAATGCTAATTAAAAAGTAATGATAATGCTTATAGGCACAACTCTGCTGGGTATTCCCTAGATACCAGATCGTTCGGCCACGCTCTTCGGGTTTCAAAGTTAGAGCTAACACGTGATTACTTTATTTTTTAAATAATCCATTTAGATTAATTCAACCATTTTTGTGGCTTGGTTCAGTTTCATCCGTTGAGAACTGCTAATTCTTACTGTGTACAATTTTCCGAAGATTGACATCCAGAGTTCTCGCAGTATGGGACATCCTATCCCATTTGTTGTCCCATTTCTCTCATGCGAACAATGTGAAGCACACAACACTATCAATATTCACACTGTCTGTACAATCACTTTAGCTAACAACTCATTCAAAATCAGGTGTCAATTATCCAGTAGAGTCATATCAAAAACTAGCGTGTCTCCGATTCATAGAACAGCAACAGTCGATACATAGATATACAGGCCTGTTCCGACTTTCACTTTCGGAAAGATTTTGCGAAAATGAATTTTCCTTAGCTGTTCCGGTTTTCCCTTTCGGCAAGATTTTGCGAATTGAATTTACGTGACATTGAGCTAGTGAGTTTGAATTCGGAAGGGTTAAATCGATGATTTTGGCATGCTTAGCATAAAATTAAAGTGAAAATAAAATATTTATTAAATACTTCAATGTTTTAGGAATATTACTACGTTATCAGATAAAAAAAAAAATTATTTATTTGATTTTTAAATAATCATTATTTCATCATACCTAAAAATCGATGACTCTAACCTAACATTTTTGTCGGATTTGCTCGACCTGTTCCAGTTTCCGCAAGTATTTGTGAAAGTGAATGGCAACTTTATAAGGGCTGCCCTTGTATGTGAAGAAATTCGTAAATATATTGGTACATATTTTAAACAACAATTTAAGAATTTTTAAGCATTGGGTTAGGTACAAAAATTCAATTTCTTGTTTTTTAAATGCAAGTTTGGACAAAACAGTTTAAAATTTAATGCAAAAAAGAACTGATTTTTTTTGTAAACAAACACTGTGTAAAGCTTAGTACGCAAGCTAACTAAATTTTACGCGGCGTAAAGTGCTCAATATTTAGCTGTCGACCCAGTGTTGCCAATGCAACTCGGAAAAATAATAGAAAGTTGAGTGGTAGCTCTATGCGTCAACAGCGGTTTATTTTAAATATGAACATGCAGAACTGATTTGCTTAAAAAGAGGAGAAAACAAACAATGAAAAATGTATATTAATGTTAATAGAGGAGAAATATGCGATGGCACGCAAGCACAGCGGGTTTTGGGTGCACCCATCGCTTTTGAACTTTTTACGTGGGTCCTTCCTCTATATTAATGAATAAATACAAAATTATCTAATTTATGTCTATAATCTACCAATACTGTCGTCGTTATTGACCAAATTCAAAAAGTCTTCATCGTTTTCACTTGTGTGCCAGGCATTTATCTCCAATAAACCTAACGAAACTCTAAACAATTCGATGTTTCGCAAGGCCTGTCAGCTAAATGCATACAGTGCTGGATGACGCCCGTTCCTTATCTGGCAACTCCGTTTTTAGTTTCAGCTTAGTTTACGTCCGGACCGACAAGCGGAGATAAATGTCGTCTATTCTTTTTCACTTTACTCTAGCGTTTTTTTTATATGGAGTTTGACTTACGCTAGGCCTTTTATCTCACGACGAGCGTAAGTCCAGAGTAGCCAAAGCAGCACGGAAAAATAACAAAAAGTTGAGTGGTAACTCTATGCGTCAACAGCGGTTTATTTTAAATATGAACATGCAGAACAGATTTTGATAAAAAAGAGGAGATAATAGGCAATGAAAATGTAAATTATAGTTAATATAGGAGAAATATGCGAAGGCACAGCGCGTATGAGTAAACCCATCGCCTTAGAACTTTTTACGTGGATTCTCCCTCTATATTAAAGAAAAAATACAAAATTATCTAATTTATGTCTATAATCTACCAATACTGTCGTCTTTATTGACCAAATTCAAAAAGTCTTCATCGTTTTCACTTGTGTGCCAGGCATATATCTCCAATAAACCTAACGAAACTCTAAACAATTCGATGTTTCGCAAGGCCTGTCAGCTAAATGCATACAGTGCTGGATGACGCCCGTTCCTTATCTGGCAACTCCGTTTTTAGTTTCAGCTTAGTTTACGTCCGGACCGACAAGCGGAGATAAATGTCGTCTATTCTTTTTCACTTTACTCTAGCTTTTTTTTTATATGGAGTTTGACTTACGCTAGGCCTTTTATCTCACGTCAGTACCTAGCTTAACACAAAACACATGACAGATAACAGAAACTCACCGATGATTTGACGTGTGCAAAATGTTTTTGAAAATAGATATGACTGTTATTTGGGACCTATGAAATAAATTGAAGGATTACCAAATTTAGGCATAGGACAACTTTTCGCACTTTACTCCATTTGACAATTCGTCGCCATTTAATACATTTATTAAAAGCATTGTCATTATTGAATGTAAGTAACATATGACGAGCAAGTAGATATGTTAATACAGATTACAAATCCACTTCAAAATGTTATATATTCAGGTGGGACTTAAGCAGGCCATCCACAGTCGAATTTGTTGGACGAACTGTTCGTCGAACAAGAATTACATTTGCCCACTAACTATTTCAAACATTGCTTGCGAACATCATTTGTTGAAAATTTTCACAGAGTAAACATGTCATCTGAGAACGATACAGTCATTGCCTTGATGGCCATTTATATTTATTCAAAGAAAAGAAAGAAAAGGGATCAAGCGCAAAAAAGGAAGCACAGTAATGAGGATCTGAAATTTTTAACTGGCATTTCTCCCCAGAGTCTTGGGCGCATAGTGATCGAAACATGTCATATTCTTGTTTTTGTATGCTTCGCTTTTTGCTTGCCACAGTGCTGGCTCATTTTGCAGACAATGAATAAATTCAAGCAAAAATTGTTTCGACATTTTTGACATGCTAACGCTACGAAAACTTTTGACAAATGATGTTTGTGCCATTATTCCATGATGATGTTTGTCCATTATCGAATTGTTGAATCGAACACACAAAAAATAGAAACAGTTCTATTTTTCTCGAACAAAACAAACAACACAAAATTTGGACACGAACACTACCACCAACGACGAATATTTCGTCGAATCGAACACGTTCGTCAAACAAATTCGACTGTGGATGGCCTGCTTTAAATTTGTATGAAATTTATGTCAAATTCGAGCGAATGCGATTCCTGTGGCACCCCTGATTATTAAAAGTATACTAGTTACAAAAAAAACTTTGTGTGCTTTAAAATTTCAAAAGTATACAGAAGGCAATATGACAAAGGATTAAAAATAAAATTTTCTTTGGAAACGTCAAAATTTGATATCTAAGATTTTTCTCTTGCTCAACTGATCTTTTGCCATGGACCAGTCCTTTCATGTTTTATCTGAATATAAAAGTCGAAAAAATTTTCCAAATACTCCTAATAATCCGCTGAAGAGGCTTTTTGAAATGGTATTAATCAAGCGTGAGTGCTATATTAATGACTTGTGGGAGCTAGTGGGTCACGAGACAGTGTCCACACGTTATGATGACCGCGAAAAACTACAGCGCGCGATTGACTGGCTGCTAAAGCGCTTGGTATCTTTAAACGTAGTTGCTTTTAGCGAACAATTGGGTATGCAAATTATACCTGATACTTTTAAAATCATACGTATGCCCAAAGTTATAATTGGAATTCTAAAGAATTGTTCGGATAAGCCAACGATTCTAGTTTATGGTAATCTTGATGTAGAGGAGGCGGAATTTGAGGAAGGTTGGGTCACTGACCCATTTGTTATGTGTGAACTAGGAAACTATCTGTATGGAAGAGGCGTGGCACTCGATAAAGGCCCACTTATGTGCTGGCTTAATGCAATACAAGCATATCGTGATGCAGGCTTACGAATTCCCATAAACATAGTGCTACTTATCGAAAGCATGGCGCACTGCGGGAGCTTAGGCCTGGAAACAGTTCTTCAGCAACGTATTAGTTTTTTTCGTGATGTATCCTGTGTTGTAATTGCGACGAGGCGCTGGCAGAGCAATATGACACCATGTATTATATATGGCTCAAGAGGTTTGATATACTATCATCTGGAAGTCGAGTGTGCTAACCGATCTCTGAGTAGCTGTGAGCATAGTGGATCTTTGTACGAGGCGCTTCCCGACTTGTTTTATTTACTTAGTTCACTGGTTGATTGTCAAATGCACATACTATTTAAGGGGGCAGTCGAACCATTCCAAATAGATAGAAATGTTTTTAGAATTACAGAGTTTAATTATCATGATTTTGGACAAAGCCTTGATGTTCACGATCTTCCACACCAAGCTCAGAAACAGGCGGCATTGGCTGAAAACTGGGCCATGCCACATATTTCAATACATGGTGTAGATGGTGCCAACGTTGACGGTAATGTACGCTTTATTATTCCACACAAGGTAATAGGCAAGTTTTCAATTTCTCTGGCACCAAATCAAAATGCTGATCAAATAACTCAAGCTTTACAACAGCATCTAGGCCACATTTGGGTGAGCCGTGGATCTCCAAATAAAATGAAGCTATATGAAAAGTTAGTAATACCCTCCTGGAATGGTCATTACGACTCCCCGGAATACGCTGCGGCGGCCCGAGCTATGACTAACACCTACCAAGTTACTCCCAACTTTATTCGCGATGGCGGTGCACTGCTGGCGCCCTCACTATTCCAACAATATTTAAAAAAGAATGTATTGGTTCTGCCAATAGCAAAAAACGATAGTGGAGGTTGTCCAATCAATGAGCGCATCAGCGTCGAAAACTATATTTTGGGCAGTCAATTTTTGACTGCTTTTATGTGGGAGTACGCGGAACGTATCTTTGAGCTTAAGGAAAAATAGAAAAATTACTGCTTAGATAGTGCACATTTTTGTGCCGGTTACAAATCTGATGCGAAAACATGTTAATATTTTTGTAAATAAAAGTAACACTTCAGTTTTTAAACTTTTAGTCCACAGTTAAAAACACAAGAATTAGGTTTTCAGTTCCAGTATTCCATGTTTAACGATAGGGTAAACTTACCTAAGATGTAATTTTAATAAATTGCATTTAATGTGAATATCTATCGGATTTGAAGCTTCCATTATTATCTCAGTAGCATCGCACTCTTTATCAAATGGGGATAGTCCAAAAAGAGCACTCAATCGATCATACATTGATATATCTAAATCTGTAGTACAATCATCAAGAATACATTCAACTTTATTGCTACTTCTGTTCGAATTTTGTTTAAAAAAACAAGAGGAAGTATGAGATAAAATAACTTCTGGTCGTGTGTGATATCCTTCGTGGCAATTCTGAAATTATAAAAGGGAATTTTCATTATTATAGCAATTTGCTTATAAGTATAGAATAATTTAAAAACCAGTTTTTTTTTATTTTTAGATACATCGACTGTTGACCTAAATAAAAAATAATCTAGCAAAAATGTTTAATGTATTTTTATGATTCAGAATGCTTATAAGAGAGCATAGATTTTTTTCACAAAAAATGGTAACCCATATTCGTAATCTACGGTCAATTCTAGGATGTTTTCAGCAAGAAACCATAGAATCCAAATGAGTTCCTGGTCCGCGCTTTTTGAGTTAAAAAATTTATTATTTTGAAAATTTATATCTTGGGTGTTTATGGTCCGATCCTGACAACCTTGGTATCAATACTCTTGTTAGGACCAGGACTTTAAAAATTCCATAGAACTAAAGGACCAAATGTCCTTAAAACATAAGTTTCGTCCATGGAAGGACGATTTGATTCTATCCTAAAAATAAGTCAGAATTATAGCTATTTTTTCATCTCAAAAAACGCGGACCTGGAATTAATTTTAGAACTATGGTTTCTTGGTGAAAACATCTTTGAAATGACCGTAGATCACAAATACGGACTGCCATTTTTTCTATTTTTTTTTTGGATCCATACAAATGAATGCACTCTAATGTTTATAATCTACTAGATTTTTATAATTTTCCTTATACATGTAACTGAATTTTTGAATTTGAAAAAATAAACCAATTTTATACAAAGACAAAGACAAAATTAAAGTGACCGTGAATGTAAATTCAGTATAATCTAAGAATAAGAAATAGTTTGGTTTTTGATTGGTTTGATTGGATGTGGGTGATAAAAATATATAAGTAATCAGTACACACCTTTTTCCTGTCAAACGAAATGAGGGGATTCTCCGTATTATCAATGATTTCCCTGAAGTCAACCATAGTTGCTGATAATGTTGTCTTTAATGTTAACTCTTGGCAATATCTCTGCTGGTTTCCATTGACCAATATAGATGATACCATCAAAATAAGATAATTATGGTTCCGTATTGGGATAAAGCAGTTCACCAGGTGTTCTTCTTTTCGTGTGCTTGGAAAGAAGTCATCAGAAATTTGGGAATAGTTCACAAAACTTTCATCAGTAATTACATAATTAGGTGCCATATTAATAATAGCATTTTCCAATAGTATGTCATTATGTAAGATAACGCCAACAATTTTGAAAATTTGTATTTTGAATTTTAATATCTCTCCAGATTTTTCTGAGCTGCCGATATTTATTTGAGTATTACTGTAAGACGTCGCCATACTATTTGTTGATGTTGCTGATAGAACAGATTCGCAGTTTTTGTTTTTTTTTAAATCGTTGAACAAGTAATCAGATTTTTGCGTGTATTCACCTTCAGTACCCCATTCCCCATCTTTTTGAATAATACCAGTCATTTTTGTAGGATTGGGTACTGTATTAGAAACTTCCGTTTTAAAGTTTTTGTATTGTTTTAGCATTTTATCTTTGGGCCGATCTTTACTGAACCCTTTTGAAATTCGAGTTAAGAGATGCGTCTGACGAGGAGTAAGCATAAAGTAAATGTCGTCTATTATAATTTCCAAGTTAACTTTCGGGCCAACAATATTTTCCGTTTGTTTTATGCTTATTTTGAAATTTTGACAACCTTTAAATTCCACAAATTTGCACAGGCGCCCTGCGTACTCGAGCTCCGTTGTCTGTCGCTCCTTGTTAATAATTTCTGAAGTCCATATAGTTAGCTCATTTGTAACGAGGTGATGTTTAGCAATCATTGGTAATGACGTCAAAGTAGGAGGTTGGTCCTCACTACTGTTGTTACTGTCTGGATCTTTACTTAAACTTGTATATTTTTCATATCCTGTTTGATTTTTATACTCTACATGATTTGCTTTAAATGATATAATAAGTTTTTTAAAAGACTTTGGCAACGTATATTCAATGTTCAACGTCGTGTTAGTTAAGTTGGCATGTATTCGATTAAGAACTGTGAATAAATTAAATTCATTAGGATAAATTTATAAGAGTTTAATATTACTGTTTAGTACTACTCACCATTATCAATGGTTTCAGCGAATTTTTCCAGTCCAATTATTGTATTGCTGTGGTTTAAAAATGGTATGTCATCATCAATCTGCTTCATGCATTCCTCTGCCATTTGCATTGAACTGCTTACGGAAGACCACATCGATTCTAGCATAGTTGTGCCACTTTGGCACCGTGTGACTGGTCTTAAAGTTATTGTCAAGTCAGATATATTTAGAGAACTGTCATTAGTCATCAGAGCATTCCATGGAACCATTGCTGTTAAACATCCAATATGTCCGGAAATTACTTCAAATGCCCAGCCCTGTTCTTCGAACAATTCGTTAAGAGCCTAAAAGGAATTAATTCAATATTATTATAGATCTGAAATAAACATCTCGATATAAAAAAGATATAATATACTACACAGGAACCTGCATACAGAATTTGGACGGCCCAGACTAAGTAACATCTAACTAACACCGCTACACTCTTTTTATACCTTGACTCTTCTTAGAATATCGACCAAAACTCTTATGACACCGATCATTTTATTTTGAGCGAAAAAAATAAAAGTCATATACAGTCGAACTTCCCTAACTTGAATCACCACTATCCAAAAAAAAGGTTCGAGTTATGGAGATATTCGACTTATAGAGTTCTTTTTCGTAGGTTTATTAATTTTACTGCCACTTATTTAGCTCGAGTTAGAGAGAAATTCGGGTAATAGAAGTTCGAGTTATGGAAGTTCAACTGTAAAATAATTGAGTTCTACTTTTTTCGCTCAAAATTAATTAATATCCCAGTGGCGGGAACCAGCCACAACCAAATGTGGTAACGCTACGGAATGCATCGACGAATGTATATTCGTAATCGAACTTTTCTCCAGTTGTTTGAATGTAGGTTGGTAATGGGGCGCTGCTTCGATTCACACTGTTCTGCCATCAAATATGCACGAATGTCTTTCGGCTTTTGTTATTCTGCTTTGGTTGCAACCAAGCATTAGATGCAACAATAATTGCAAGCACGGGTTGTTGTTTCCCATATGGTTTTGTTTGTTTGTTTTGTCGCGTGTCACTTCTGTTTTACCGCGTGGCTGCAACACTTAAGTGAATT